>PVIY010008962.1:55968-74670 GCA_004026745.1 Myrmecophaga tridactyla | reverse complement strand
GTGCAAATGTCCGTTTGTGTCTTTGCCCTTAAGTCCTCTGAGTAGATACCTAGCAATGGTATTGCTGGGTCATATGGCAAATCTATATTCAGCTTTTTGAGGAACCGCCAAACTGCCTTCCACAGTGGTTGCACCATTTGACATTCCCACCAACAGTGGATAAGTGTGCCTCTTTCTCCACATCCTCTCCAGCACTTGTTGTTTTCTGTTTTATTGATAATGGCCATTCTGGTGGGTGTGAGATGATATCTTATTGTGGTTTTGATTTGCATTTCCCTAATAGCCAGGGACGTTGAGCATCTTTTCATGTGCCTTTTGGCCACTTGTATTTCCTCTTCTGAGAAGTGTCTGTTCATGTCTTTTGCCCATTTTGTAATTGGGCTGTTTGTTTTTTTGTTGTTGAGTTGAACAATCTCTTTATATATTCTAGATACTAGACCTTTATCTGATATATCATTTCCAAATATTGTCTCCCATTGTGTAGGCTGTCTTTTTACTTTCTTGACAAAGTTCTTTGATGCACAAAAGTGTTTAATTTGGGGGAGTTCCCATTTATTTATTTATTTCTTCAATGCTCATGCTTTGGGTGTAAAATCTAGGAAACACCTCCTATTATAGGATTTATAAGATATTTCCCTACATGTTCTTCTAAAAGTTTTATGGTCTTAGATCTAATGTTTAAGTCTTTGATCCATTTTGAGTTAATTTTTGGATAGGGTGTGAGAAATGGATCCTCTTTCATTCTTTTTGCATGTGGATATCCAGTTCTCTAGGCACCATTTATTGAAGAGACTGTTCTATCCCAGGTGAGTTGGCTTGACTGCCTTATCAGAGATAAGAGGGTCTATATCTGAATACTCTGTTCAATTCCATTGGTCAGTATATCTACCTTTGTGCAAGTATCATGCTGTTTTGACCACTGTAGCTTAGTAATACACCTTAAAGTCAGGTAGTGTGAGACTTCTGACTTCATCTTTCTTTCACAGGATATTTACAGCTGTTCAGGGCATCCTACCCTTCCAGATAAATTTGGTTATTAGTTTTCTTATTTCTGAAAAGTAAGTTTTTGGGATTTTAATTGGTATTACATTGAATCTATAAATCAATTTGGGTAGAATTGACATATTCACTATATTTAGTCTTCCAATCCATGAACACGGCATGCCCTTCCATTTATTTAGGTCTTCTGTGATTTCTTTTAGCAGTTTCTTGTAATTTTCTTTGTATAGGTCTTTTGTATCCTTAGTTAAAGTTATTCCTAGATATTTTATTTTTTTTGGTTGCAATTGTAAATGGAATTGTTTTCTTGATTTCCCCCTCAGTTTTTCCATTACTACTGTATGGAAACAGTACAGATTTTTGAGTGGTGATTTTGTAACCTGGCACTTTGCTGTACTCTTTTATTAGCTTTAGTAGTTTTGCTGTGAATTTTTCAGGGTTTTCGACATATAGCATCATACCATCTGTAAACAGTGAGAGTTTTACTTCTTCCTTTCCAATTTTGATGCCTTGTATTTCTTTTTCTTGTCTAATTGCTCTGGTCAGAACTTCCAACACAGTGTTGAATAACAATGGTGATAGTGGACATCCTTGTCTTGTTTCTGATCTTAGGAGGAAAGTTTTCAGTTTTTCCCCATTGAGGATGATGTTAGCTGTGGGTTTTTCATATATTCCCTTTATCACATTGAGGAAGTTCCCTTCTATTCCTATCCTTTGAAGTGTTTTCAACAAGAAAGGATGTTGAATTTTGTCAAATGCCTTTTCTGCATCAATTGAGATGATCATGTGGTTTTTCTGCTTTGATTTGTTGATATGATGTATTACATTAATTGGTTTTTCTTATGTTGAACCATCCTTGCCTACCTGGGATGAATCCTACTTGGTCATGATGTGTAATTCTTTTAATGTGCTGCTGGATTCGATTTGCAAGAATTTTGTTGAAGGATTTTTGCTTCTATATTCATTAGAGAGATTGGTCTGTAGTTTCCTTTTCTTGTAATATCTTTGTCTGGCTTTGGTATGAGAGTGATGTTGGATTCATAGAATGAGTTAGGTAGACTTCCCTCCTCTTCAGTTTTTTTGAAGAGTTTAAACAGGATTGGTACTAATTCTTTCTTGAATGTTTGGTAGAATTCATACGTGAAGCCATCTGGTCCTGGACTTTTTTTGGGTGGGAGCTTCTTAATGACTAATTCAATTTCTTAACTTATGATTGGTTTGTTGAGGTTGTCCATTTCTTCTCGAGTCAATGTTGGTTGTTCCTGAATTTCTGGGAAGTTGTATCTACATTATCTAGTTTATTAGCATAAAGTTGTTCATAGTATCCCCTCATTACCTCCTTTATTTCTGCGAGTTATGTCTCCTTGTCCATTTCTGATTTTATTTGCATCCTCTCTCTTCTGCTTTTTGTCAACCTCGCTAAGGGTCCATCAATCTTATTGATTTTCTCATAGAACCAACTTCTAGGTTTGTTGATTTTCTCGATTGTTTTCATGCTCTCAATTTCATTTATTTCTGCTCTAATCTTCATTATTTCTTTCCTTTTACTTTCTTTGGGGTTAGTTTGCCATTCTTTAGCTCCTTCTTCCAAGTGGACAGTTAATTCCTTGATTTTTGCTCTTTCTTCTTTTTTTTATATAGGCATTTAGGGCAATAAGTTTCCCTCTTTACACTGCCTTTGCTACATCCCATAAATTTTGATATGGTGTTATCACTTAATTTACTTAAAGCTTACATTAGAATAAGACTTCTGAATTTGGACAAATAACTTTTCAACAATTAATTTTATGATCATAATATCTCTCTTTTTCAATGTATTAATCAATGAATTAATTTAATAGACTTCCTAACAAGGAAATACCTGGAATAAATTCTATTTATTCCTTGTCCATGCTACTATTTTATTATATGTTAATATTTTTGAAGAATTTTTATAATCCCAAATGAGGCTAGAGCACAGTTTGCCTTTCATTGCTTCTTTCCTTCTTTCTTTATTGTCTTCTTTTTTCCTCCCTTCCTTCCCCATCCTCCTCCTTTCCTTCCTCCTCCTCTTGTCTTCTTCTCGTACTACCTTAATGTTTCAAATTTCATTCTTGCAGGCTTTATTATATGAATTAGGGAAATTGACATTTCTAGAGTTAAGAAAAGCATAAATGAAATCAGAATTAGGTGTTCTATAAAAGTTAGTACAACTCATTTGAAGTCATCTTGTTTTTATGCCGTGTTAGGGGCATATGACCTTTATTCACTTTTCCAATCTTTTCTATGATAATTGTCTTTTCAACTTTTCCTCTTTTTCTTGAATAATTTCTGGGAATTTTCATTGTGCTAGGATACCATTAATTTCTTTTGGGCTTTCAAATTTGTTGCAATCACGTTGCATGTAGCATTCTTTTATAATGTTGAATCACTTCTTTGTTTTTGGTTGTCTCCTTTCTAATTTCTTATATGTTTTGCTCTTTCTTTTCCCTAAGTAGTCTCATAATGATTTCATAATTCACCTGCTTTAAGAAAGTATTTTTTATCCTTCTTATTCACATCCATTTAATTAGTTTCAGCTTTCATATTTTATTATTTTCTTTTATTAGGCTCTTTTATTTTGCTGTATTATTATATTATTTAATAACAAAGGATTTTATAATTATAAATATTTGTAAATATTTTGGTCGGCTCAATATCAGAAAAAAATGCCTTGTAGAAATCTCTACTTGAAAATTTCAGTGAAATTTGAGTTCAAACAATTTTTAAATATTCCATTGATGCTGGAGATGAGTGATATGTATTTAATGGACATGGGACTTTTTTATATATTAAATCAGGATTTTATGGTATTATTCAATTTCTTTCCCCGTTTTCTTATTTTTGTTTTGAAAATCGTCACATTTTAAAGAGACTTTTATTTATCCTCAAGTTTAATTACCCTAGCAAAATAGTTCTACTTATACTCAAAAGTCTTCAGACACCCTCCACATGACCTCCTTTCTCCCTTCAAATACTCTTGCCTTATAACCTAGAAAAAAATTACAGAGTAGCTTCCTGTTAGTGGTCTGTGTGAGATTTTCTTATTCTGGCTTCTTTACTCAAGAATATTTGGTTTCCCTTCCATTTACCTAAAAAGAGAACCCTTCAAGTTTCTTTACTGCCCTCTTCTGATCAATAGCGTAATAAACAGAATTTTACATGTAGATACCTAGCTGTCCAGATGTAATTGTGTATTCTTTAGCACAGACCATCCTCTTATAAAGAAATGATGTCTTTTTCCTTAAAGTAGAATGTTATATGTTAAAACAGATATGGAAATGATTTTCTTATTCGGCAGTCATTTTTTACTTGCTGATAATCAAAATCTAGGCTTGTTTAATAAAATCAAATTAAGAAAACAATAATAACAGTCATAATAAAATAATATAATATATATAATAATAATATGAGATATTCATATCAAACCATGTATTAGAGACTTCCTGATAATACTAAACTACATTTAGGAAACTAGAAGTCTCTCCCCTGCATATTGCAAATTTTCTGCCAAGATTTTACATTGTTGTTTGATGCTCCCATACTTTCCACTCAGAATGCCAGGAACTCTAGTTCATTTTAACTTCTATTGACCGACAAGGCACTATAATTTGGGTAGCAATAAGTGATGCTAGATTCTTGAGACAGCTGCTAGTTACTCTAAGGTGAAAAGCTATAAATTGATTTTAATAAGGTATGACAACCATATTTGACTAATCTGCAAAGAAGACTATGTCATAGCAAGAGTAATGGGACAAGCCACCCAATTAATTAGTTGTAAATTGGTGGACAGATTGCTTTGGAGGTTTTCCAGGACGGAACAGAATTCTGGTGCTTTGCTTCAAAGTCAAGGCAGACCAAAGTTCATTAATTCCCCTGGGTAGAGAAAAACTTGATTTTTCATTCTTAGATTTCAGATGCCAGAATCGAATCTGCTATAGAGGCACAAGTTCACGATAGAGAAGCTAAGATGCTCATGTCAAAATTCTGAGTCTAGTAACCTGTGTTGATGGTCATCACGATTTTTGAGGAAGCACCTGGGTGATTCCTCTACCAGTGAATAATGATGGAAATATTACAACACTGCAAACCACAGACGTTTGCACGTATAACTCATCTGATTCTTACAACAACCCCCATAATATTATTCTCCCTCATTTTACAATGAGGAACTTGAAGTCCAGGAATGTCAAACAACATATTCCTGCCAGAGTTCATGTGTCTGATGGCAAGTCACTCTGCAGCCCAGCATGACCATTACAGCAAAAGTAAACACCACTTGGCCTCCATGTGTTATCTCTTTATCTGATCTACCTGCCTTTCCCATGCTCTGGAATAGAAACAATAGAGGACTTGGTCGTGGCAATAAATGTCACCTCTGCCTAAGTTAATTTATTTCTTTCAACGCCTGACTTTGTGTTAGAAGGAAATAGAGCCCATAGGTTTCAAGTTAGAAGATCGGTAGAGGGAGTAAATATACCAGGCAGATGCCTCCTTGCCATCAGACTGGAGGATACTGTTAAAAGCAACGGAGAATATCTGTTTATTGAGCTCTTATGTTGAACTCATTCACAATTGTGGAAGGTACCTACCCCTGCTTGTTTTACCTAAAATCACCACAGAGTCTTATTTGGGTCGAAGTAAAAAGAAATAATCTGATGCCAAATTAAATTCCCTACAGTGCCACTTGTTTCCTTCAGCAGCATCTTTCAAAACTAGTTCTTTAATCATGTTCTCAAATACCATGTAAATAAAGAAAGCATAACAAAACAACCATGACGCAAATATCTCCCCCCAGAGCTTATTACATCATGTACTTATTTAACTCTGTTCTACACAAATAATGTGTCAAAATCCTGGATTTCACTGAGAAGGGAAGATTGATTTGTTTGCTAGAGTCTAGAAGAGTTGAGATGTTGGTAGAAAAGCACCTCTCTCCGACACCAGAGGACGGTAATCAGGGAAGGAGGCCTTTCGGTGGCACACACATTAATCTGCAGCTGGATTCCAGGACGGTGATATGGTGTGACCAATCGCATAGTTGTGACTGATGTTGGGCTGTAATAACATGCTCCACCCTGACATCAGAGGATGTGTGGGATGCATGCTGCACGTAAAGGGAAAGCTGCTCTCAGCTGCACTATGAGCGTGTTTGTGCAGGACACAGTGGCGGTGAGCAGTGAACGGAGCCATTGTTTTTCCGCAAGAACACATTTTCCATATCCTGTGACTGAAAGCATCTCCAGCTGTCCTCAGGGAGCCATTTCAGATCCACAGGTTTTTATAACAACTTATTTCTCAAAAATGACCTCTTGTCTAGATGCACTGCAGTTTTCTCCTCAGGTCCATTTTGGGGACTGAGTCCAAATGTCCAGGAAGAGAGAATCTTTCTACTTGAGTTTCATCAGCTTGTAATTCAGATCCTTCGCAATAGCTTTGGGATTTTCCAGAAAGGATTTCTCCCAACATTTATCTGCAAAAAATGAGAAGTGCACTGTGAGCAATTCCTACATATGAGAAACCCAATGACAGTAAATTCTGATTTACCAGTCAGGTGGCCACCAGCAGATAACAGGCAGTGTGGAGGGTGCGGAGTGAGTGAACTAGTAATCAAAAGTCCCCAGGGCTGGCTCTGGCTTGGATGCTAACCCTCTGATTGCCAGAAACAAAGAACATCTCTGACCTTCAAAAGACTGAGCTCAACTGTTTAAGGTCCCTTTCTAATCTAAAATTGTATGACCTTTTTAAAGTTATCAACTCCAAAGCTTTTTACTCATTTCTCTCCTACTAAATTGGAAATTCTTTAAGAGGCAAGAATTAAGTTTACAAATTGCTAAAACATATCATTTTAAAAGTATAGAAAATAATAGATAAGACAAATAAAATGTATTTTAGAAGATAATAAGTTAGATGTATGTACCAAATACCTGGGATGGAATATTTACTGCCATTTAGAACCAAAATTTGCTCATAATTTCCTGGCAGCAAAAGCAAAAGGGAAATAATGGGGTGTATCCTCCCTGGATAATTTTATTTTCAAAGGAATTGTTCCCATTCTTGTAGAGAAACAAGCATTTCCATGAAATATGTATTAGGATACTGACAAAACCCTGATGTTAATTGAAATATTTTCAAAAGGACACTGATAGATATTAGAGAACAGTTTGGTATGAAAAAGCCCATCCTGTATAAGCAATTAGTATGTTTAGCAACAAAAACAGTATAGAAAGCATTCATGAGTTCTGTCTTTGCAATGTTTTCTTTTCCCAGAGGTAAACAATATTGTCATACTTTTAACTGGTGCTTCTGATTTTGTTCTTCCAGAATGAGAAATCCCCAGGACGATCTGCAAGTCGATCAAGTAACATTTCAAAAGTAGGTAAAATATATTCATTTTCTTAATTGTTTATTGAATTCCATATATAATGATTTCAAGTAAATGTTTCATAATGTTTAGCCTATTATTATGTGTTAGCAATATACAAATGTGGTTTGATAAGAATTTTACCTCTCTGAAGCTTTTTCTGTGTTAAAAAGACATGAATTTATACAATAGAAAGGTTCAAGCTATGTTTTTCCTTTCCAATGCTGTACAGAAGATAATTTGCTATTCTCAGAGTACAATGCAAAGTATGACTTTTGCTCTCATTTCAAATATCATAGAGCCACCACATATCAGAGTTGGAACTACATCAACTCCCATGAATTCAATTTTTCAGGAGTGTAGGCCTAAATCTACTGGAATTTAATAGTTCACATCACCAAGACTTCGGTTTGGTACTCCCCAGACTATCTATAAAACTAAGCAAATCACTAGAGTTATAAAAAAATTTACCTTGGAAATGATACTCTTAAATTTTAATTTTACCTAGAAAACTAAAAAAGGCCTTATTGCCAAAAATTAAGAGGTGTTTCTTTAATAAGAAACATATTTGACATATATATATACATATACATATATGAAACATACATATATACATATAGTTAGGACCAACATGGATTTGCCATCAATAAAATTGTAATTTCAGGGCCCCTCACTTACCAGGACCCATCCAAGGCCCTGGACTTAATTTTGTATTTGTATTTTTGTATCATTTTCCTTGAAATAATACAAAAGAGTAATAAACTTAAGGCACTACAGTACCTGCATCTACTTCCAGTTTAGGGAGGGTTTGTTTTGTTTTGTTGGTTCTGTTTTTAGAAACGAAAGACTTTGTTACTCGTAGCTAAACAGCCATAGCCAGAGAATCAGCATTTTCTTATGCTGATTTCCCAAGCCCAGTACCAAGGGCAGTGCCAAGATGGCCAGGTGACGTCTGCACACACAGGTGCTTGGTTTACAGGCGTGACCCCTGAGCCTGAGGAACAGATAGTGTGTCTTTCTGCTGCTCCAGGGAGAGACCATGTCTCTACCCTTCTAGGCTGAGCATCCTCGAAATGATAGTACAGAACAAAAGCAGTCAATGGTTCTGTTTGCAAGGCATGTGCAGATGTATGTCAATATTTGCTACAATATTTGCAGGAGACCCGGGTTCGATTCCTGGTCCATGCACTTCCCAACAAACAAACAAAAATTCAACAAATAGTGCTGCAATAATGAGATACTCACATGAGAAAAATGATGAAATGTGACTCCCCCCATACATACTCTGAGAGTGTGGATCTGAATTTAAGATGCCGCTTTCACTTCCTATTTATGTGAACATTCACCTAACCAGGTTGAGACACGGTTGCCTCCTTCTGTGATCTGGGGATGATGATAATGGCAGCCCCCTTAAGGATATTTTCCTAAGTAGTTGAAAATTAAAACAATGCCTTTCAAATGCCTGTCATCTCAGCTACACCAGGAAGAGCCCTGCCAACAGCCCAACAATGCCCTCATTCTGAACTGGAGCATTAATGTTGAATAAATAGCAGCCTACAAACTTATAAATAGTCCTGACCTTTCTTTAGTCATGCCAATATTACCTTCATGTTCCAGGAGTGAAATTATTTCAACATTTCTGCAGTTTGAGTTTGATATCATAATGCAGCCTACTTAATTAATTCTCTACAAACTAAGAAAATCAGGGGTGTTGTTTTTCTTCTATGAATTCTTCTTCCATTTTCTGATATGTATTAATTTTATCCCTGTGAGAGAGAAAACTAATTATAAAAATGCATTCTATTTAGAAAGAAATAAAAAGTATTCCTCTTAAAAAGTTTTGCTAATTGTACAATGGCAAAAATCCAACTGATAAGCACCCTTAGGGATAAACAGATTCCAGTGGGTTTAAGTTTATTTTCTTTAAACCAACATAACTTCTCTTTTATTTCTGTCTAGAATGACAGTCACAAATGCTAAATACCTTGTTGAGTCCTCATTACTTTTTCATGAATCCATAGGTGATTAACTCTACACTAATATAACATACCAAGTCTGAAATGGCAAAATCTAGTAAATGCTGAGTCTTTAAACTTTTAACGTATTGAGAAGAAAAAATATTAAAAATGGAACATGGATTTTTTTTCTTTAATTTTGCCAAAACAAATTGTTTTTATGTCAAAAGAAGTTTGAGAGCTTTTCAAGGCTGGAGAACAGTAACAGAGAGGTTAAAAGCATAAATAACGGCTAAGGCAAGTTATTTAACTTCCTGAGTATCCCCATGTGTAATAGGGAAATTATAACACTGCCTAACTCTGGTATGGTGCTTAGAACAGTGTAATACTTACTTTGTAAGTATTAGCTATTCTGCTATGGGGTCTCTTAATACTTATATCATAGTGACAACACCAAGTCTGTAGTCAGTAAATATTCTTGGCAACAAGTGAATCTGAAACATACATGAATTATCTTATTAGTGTAATAAGAATAAATTTATTAATGGAATAAAAATAAATAAGAGCTGACAGGATTAAGTAAAATGCTAGTGATGTGATGTAAGTTAGTGGGAAAAAATTACTGCATATTCCTGTTTCCTTGAAAAGTGTCATTTACATTTAGCAATGATAAGTCATAGTAGCACAAGAGCAGTGTTGCTCATTGTGGATATTTGTGCCATTTTTCTAGTTTGTGCCATCCCCTATCTCATGATACAGGATAACTGCAGGTAGCATAAAAGACTCCACCCAGGATGGAATGGCAGAATGGTCCTCCGTACTGTAAAGTCTGCTTTCCTTCATCCTTCTTCCAGTTCCTTAGTGAATCAGCAGGCTTTCTAGTCATCAGTATCTGTGGAATGTCTCCTATATATCAGATATCTTGTCCTATGTTGGTAATGATGAAGTAAGGAAAACATTCCTAGCCGGCCCTCAGCAAGCTTCCAATCAAGGTGTTGAGAAAAGGTGGATATACAAACAAGATGGAATTGTATAATCATCTGTGCAGAAAAGAGTTATCATAGTAGGCTAGGGTTCTTATCCTTAGAAAAGCCTGCTTGCAAGGTTGGCCATTGGCTGCTGGAATCTGGGAACATAGATTCCAGTCTCACCACTTTAACTGATAAGAATGTCTCCCTGTGTCTGAACCATGTGTGCAAACAATATGGCTTATCCTAAACACCTGCTGTCCTTCTGGGAGTCTGGAATTCTAGTACATGCTAGGCAGAGGGTGCCTACATAACGTCTAATGAGCTTCCCTAGTAGACGATGCGTCCCGTGTTTTGTTCAGCTCGTTTTGGAGCAAACACATCATGTGTGGCTCCTGGAAGTGAACTCTTGGAAGCTTGTACCCAGTTTCTCCTGGACTTCATCCTTACACCTTTTCCTCTTGCTGATGTTGTTTTGTATTCTTTCACTGTAAGAAATCACAGCCATGAGTGTGACTATATGCTGAGTCCTGTAATTCTTACTCCTAGTGAACTACTGAATCTGGGGGTTTGGGGGACCCATGACACATTACTCAAAAAAAAGCAGTATAGACAAAATGCCAGTTTGGTGAGGACAGGACAACATCCGAGAAGGTTTTTTTGGAAGAGCGGTTTGTAAACCTGGGTTTGAAAAATGGATATGACTTGATCAACTGTTGGATAAGTATGTTTTGCAAAATATCAGTATAAGACATGGAAGCTAGAAAACATGGATTTTAAGGAGGAAGGTATATAATATAGTTTCTTAGCGGCCTTTGAGTTGGGATACTTTGAATAATACATTCTCTTTAGCCTAATGTGATCTGGCTTGGAAACAAAAAGATAGATTAAGAACCCATCAAATGTCCTTAAGACTTTTGCTTACTGGACATGTATGAAACAGAACAGCATTATTTTTACTATTCAGGATGATAATTAATAATAAGATCTTACTATTGTGAATATGAAATATCCAAACATGGAAGAAATACAAATGTTAAATTATCAGTGAACAATAAAACTTGTCCCCCTTGGTTTTTACCTTTAATTTAAATTGTTGTACCTTATATTATTAATTTTTCATATATTTTGAATATTTTGGTCATTACAACTTTTTTCAATGTTTTATATTTCTAGTTTGTTTTAGTCAATATAAGGCAGTTAGACATATGACTTCCTTTACTGTGTCTTATTCTGATAAGGTTGCTGTGCTTTGACCATATTAAAGTTGATATGAAAGCTACAGAGAAGTTATACAGGTTTAAAACAATTACTCAGGATTCTCCAAATACCTTGATCATGTATAAGGCAGCATTCAATTATCTACCGCTTAATATTTATGGAAAAACTACTTTTTATTTTGGTGCTTTTTAAAATGCCTGTGGCTCACGAATAAATTCTCCAAGATGCAAAGTTGGCCAAACTTGATCTTTCTTTTATTTCTTCTAGGGTTAGGTATTGTTATATTCAACAAGAAACAGTATATTACATATTTCACAAGAAAACTTTCCAAAAGCATCTTGTCAAGAAGAAAGAAAGCCTTGTACTTTCAATTCAAATCAATATTTCGAGTTTTCTTTCAATAAAACACTTTCTGTTTTTTGGTCTATGTAGGAAGCAGCTCACAAGATATAATCCATTTATGAAAAAATTCTAAAACTATTACCCTAGCAGAAAAATATTTCAGTCCATTTCCATTTTTCCTATTATATTTCCTAGACTTCATTTATTTGACAAAGTTTCAGCTAAATTGTTCTAAATTGTTCAATTGACCTCTACCTAGAAATATGTATAATGTTGAGAGATGGTATATAGTTTACCAAATATCTTTTATTTTCTGTGTACCCTAGTAAATTCTGCAAAAATGGAGTTGCATGATATAAATAATATAATTTATATAGGTTTTGAGGATGCGCTATTACCTTTGACATGTATCATGAAAAGATATAAATATCATGGCATTTTAATGAGTTATTTTCTTTTGATCAACTATATACTTTAATTTCAAACTTCCATAAACCTGTATCTCTTCTTATTTTACCATGTTTATCTTTAAGATTCCAAAGTATTTTCTGGCAAGGTCAAGGTGAAAGTATTCCCAAAAATGTATAATGTATTGATATTGCTTTTAAGTGAACTGAGCCAGACATCTGCATCTCTGAACAGGTGTTTAATGTCCTGGTTTATTGAGAGCTCCATCTTGGTTTACTTAAACAAGGAACAATAAATCAGTCATACCCTCAGACTATACACCCCTCCAAGGCACATTTGATAGGTTGATAAAGTAAAGTGGGATGTATAATTAGGAAAGAGCTGGAAATAAGATGAATGAATTTGAGAATCTTTACAGAAACAAGGCAAGGTCTGTCCTGAGACAAAGCTGAGTAGATGGGCACAAATTTAGATGAATTGTTAAATGTGGTGATAGAAGATTGAGAATTTCTGAGCCTTCCTTAGGTTCTGAGCCTTTATCTTTATATACATTCACTCCTTACGTGATCTTATCTAGCCTCGTGGCTTTATATATAATTAATAAGCTAACAACTCTCAAATAGATCTCTCCAACCCAGGCCTCTCCCAGGAATTCCACACTCAAATATCTTACTCTTATTTTCCAAAGAAATATATAATAGGACTCTGTGTTAGGTCAGGTTCCCCTGAAGCAGATTCTGTGATCTTTTGCAATGATTTTGCCATGGAAATTCTCCCACAAGACATCATTAAAGGAGTGGGAGAAGCAGGACAAAGAAGGGAAAAAGCCAAGAAAAGAGTGTGTTTGGAAGGGGGGGGGGGAAGTTCCCTGATCCTATAGGGGAACTCTGTAATATAAAATATATTTCAAATTATACCAACTTAAAGCAAAGTTTAAGGCTCTCATGCCCCCGTACCAGCCATTCACTGGTTCAGGAGCTGTCAGGGAGAAAGCGTCTCCTTACCTGCTTGAAAAGCTGTCCAACAAGCCAAAAGGCAGTTTTCCCAAGAGAATCACCATTCCAAGAATTTATGAATAAAGACATGCAGGAGCTGAGGGAGGCATGCCCTGAAACAGTAAAAGGAACCAGAAAGAATTTTCATGCAACACTGATAGCATCTTCTAAAGACTCAGATCCTCTCATCTCTCATATGAACTCATTCTGTCCTGTCATGCTTTCTTAAATATGATGATCAGTCACAATTTCTGTAGAAAACTTGAAAAACATAAATTAGTAGAACGAGTACTTGCAACTGCAGCTGCCAAAGCAATGACTATTTCATCATCTCCTGCTCCTACCACACATTCTAAACTCCCCTCCCTCTTGATGAACAAGTCAAACTGGCTAGCTGGTGAGGTGTCTCTGACCATCGTTACTGATTACCATGCCCTTAATGAGATGTGATTGCTGTAATCACCTGTTTGAACTCAAATCTTGGTGTGGGTAAATGAAAAGATGCTACATTGGGTCCCTCAAGTTTTAAAATATTTCTTGCTGCCCTCATTGTGGAACAGCAACCCCAACTTCTCATAATGGGCAAGTCACGTTGTTTGGTGAATTGCTGCTCAGCCTACCAGATACATGACATGTGATATGCCAAGATCTTGAGGAAATGCTCCAGCCATGTGTAGCCGCTACCCAAGTCCAAGCAGGCCTTCAGTCTTCCTAGGGCCAAGTAACATTCCAGGAACTGCTTTCCAAACTGTGAATGAGTTTTGCAGTGAAAACATGCCCTTGATCTATTTGGGGCTTACCAGAGAATCTATATTGCATTCTTATCCACTATCATATCTCTAGTACGATGGAATTTGCCATTTCTTATGGCTCGGACATCAGGACCATTTGTAATGCAGCCTGAAACTGCTGCAGAGGCTTCTCTTGTTCTAGACGCCACTCAAAATTGGCTGCTTTCTGAGCCATCTGATAAATGGATCTGAGTATCTTCCCAAAGTGTAGTTTAAAACCCAAAGAGTACTACCAAGTACTCTGGGTCTTGAGGCAAAATGTGTCCTTCCCTTTGGAGGGAATGTATATGGCATGTACCAGACAAGACTCTTAAAAATTTCACTGATGTGTTCAGCCCTTGAATGTTTGTGGTTTTCTCCTACCCTCTGAAGCACTCATGTACTAATAAGTCATTCAGAATATGACCCTTAGATCTGATTAACATGATAGCATCAAACTAATCTGATGTTTGACAGTGGCCAGACGATGGTCACTCCAGACCATACTGTGATATGGTCACCTCCAGACCATACCTGGGGCAGGACCTGAATGTGTACTGATGTTCATGCTAGATGAATGAAACTGCTTTGATACTCATTTACGATGAGTGTTGAAAAGAATACATTACTAGATCAATAGCCTTATATCATGTATCAGAAATTGTGTTGATCTGTCCTGGTAAAGATGCATATCCAGAACAGTAGCTGCGAATAGAGCTGCTGGGTTTTATTTGTTGTGGTCTACTGTCATTTATCTGAGCCATCAGGTTTCTGTAGGCAACAGACTGAAAAATTAAATGGTGATAAGATGGAAACTACCATGCTTATATCCTTTTAAGTCTGTTTTTCACAAAATAGCCAAAAGGATCCTTTGCAAATGTAAGTCAGATAGTGTCTTATTGCTGTTTAAACTCTCCAGTGGTTTCCTATATCACTCATAGTAAACATAAATCCTTGCATTGGCCAATAAGCCATAATCGGGCCCTGCACTATCTCTCTAATTGTATTTCTTATCACCCTTGTCTTCAGTCACTCAGTTGCAGACACAATGACCTCTTGCTGTTCCCCCAGCATGGGCTTTTGCTTCAAGGCATCTGCCCTCCGTGTATCTGCTGCCCAGAATGCTCATTCCCCAGATATTTGTATGATTGACGTCCTTGCTTCTTTTACATTTCTACTCAAATATTTCCTTATCAGTGAAGACTCATCTCCTTTCCTGATTTATGTTTCTTCAAGGATTTTATAATATAAGCAGGTATATATTTTCTTGTTTGTTTAATTTGAGCTCTATGAGGGCAATAACTTTCATTGTTCAGGGCAATTCCTCAGCACCTAGATAAGTGACTAGTCAGTAGTATGCACTCAATAAATATTTGTTGAATGAATGAATAGAGCCTATTTTATTTTATTAGGCTATAGAATATATGTTGTTAACATGGGATCTATGGACTTTTGGAGCAGTAATCCATGGACCATGCCAGTCTATGAACTCGTTGTTACCAACACAAGGTAAAAATCAGAAATTGAAAGTGGTTGTAATAGATGTGGTTGATGCCCAACCCAGAAGCCTCTATGTCATCACATGCAACCATCTCCCATATTCTCTGAATTTTGTCAGATAACTCAACAGCCGCTTCCCTCTACAGAGAATTTCCCTAAATCAAATGGTGGCCTTTTCACCATGGATGAGTAACATGTGAAGATGTTTGAATTGCACTGTAATGCACATCAGAGAGCATCCATTGCAGAATAGGCTCTAAACAGTCCATTGGAAAGGATGAATCATCTAGTGAATTTCAGCCAGCCTCTGTCCTAAGCCTTCTCCTTCCTTGTACGAGGGACCACAAATGGAGTAGCCAAGGTGGGAGAAAAGGGGCCTTTCATGGATGTCAGTGCTGTGGTCCCCCTCTCACCAAGGCTGCTCTAGCTAACCCCACCCCTGAGTACCTGATCTGTCAGGAGCAGAGACTGATGCTGTGTCCCCAACTTAACAGAGTTCAGGTAGATTAGAGAGGACACTGCGATGTCAAGCCATACTGGGGCCTGGGGCGAAAGGAAGAGTCTATAATAATGATTCTGCAGTGTATTTGTGTGGTTGACATTTTCATCGTCATGGATTTTTGCATTAATTTAGATTTTAAAATATTATTTAAAAATATCAGTGGTCTCGATTACTGAGTTTTTTGGTACCCATTTACATTTACGTGTCTAGGATGAGAGTTTCACCCCCTTGCCCTATCCCTCATGCCACAAACCTCTGCTAGCACCAACATCTGAAGAATCACAGAATATCTGCTCTACTAACACAGGAGTCTGTTAAACCCAGAGACTTAACTTTGCAACAGAAAAAGGTGTATCCGTTGATATATGACCTAGAGATGCACTGGTCCTGACACGCTATCAGTCAGATCTTCCAGCCGGTCACAGCAATTGCGTTTTGAAGGTGCATCAGAAGTGCTGGCTAGGAAAGACTTCCTGGGGGAATGAAGCACTATCCAACAGCACACAGCGTATTTTTAACATCAAAAGCCATTAAACAGTGCCATGCAGCTTATGAATAGGAAACATAAGCCTGGAAATAAGGGACAGACAAATAGTTACTGTGCTCGCCGTCACCCCCAGTAATCCTCTTGGGGAACTTATGCTTCCCACACCCGTGACTTTAGGCCATGTGGGTCTAGAAGTTCTGGTTGACAGAGATGGCGCTTCCAGAACAAGAATCCCACTAAACTGAACACTACAACTGCTGTCTGGCCACTTTGAGCTCCTCATGCTAGTAGTTTAGCAAATACAGAAAATTGTTACGATTCTACCAGAGGTAACTGACTCTGAACACATGAGTTAATGCTACATAGTGATGATGGGGAAATATATGTTTGGCCTTCAAAAGATAGAGTAAGGCGTCCCTTTCCCTGGCACAATTGTGCTGGTAAATGGAGAAATATAGCAGCTGTCACCTGCTTAGGGTATAATAACCAGGGACCCAGGTCTCTCTGGTAAGTCATTTAGACCAGCAAAAGTGTTAACAAAAGTGGAGGGAATCTAGAATGATTGGTGGATGAGGGAGATGATGAGTATCTGTTATGTCCCATCTGGACAAATGGGACAATGCAGGCCATATTTCATCCCACTTAATCTCCTCTAGTACATTTTGCCAGAAAATGTGCCAATCAGAATCCTAGAGAAGCTACGCTGGGGTCGATTGAACTTACTGTGATCATAAGTGGATCTCGAGAATCCAAGACATCAGCTGTAGTGGATGCTGCAGTTTCCCCTTCCAGATCCCTGTTACAAGATGATGGTCCCATCATTCAGATGCTGTGAGTGTGGGCTGACAACTCACAGCTGCTCCTTTCTCCAGGCAATTGCCTTTGGCAAAGCAGAAACTTTCTCATCCAAGAGACCACATTCCCCTACTCTAGCAGGTCAGCAGTTGCTGCTTGATTGAGGGATATGAAAGACGGACCCCTTGCTTCAAAATGGAATTACTACTTGGTGCAATTAGTGTGCCAGGACTTCTGGTGGATCAGCTGAGACAACATTCTGCCTAGCTTTGTACCTCCTGCCTTGTGCTTCTCTTTCCTCTTTTCTGTTCTGCTAAAAGCATTGTCCTGGGTGCATGGGTGGTTCATTGGTAGACTCTTGCCTTTCATGCGGGAGACCCAGGTTCGATTCCCGGTCCATGCTCCTCCCCCCAAAAAAAAAATCATTGCCCTAATCGATCATGTGGACAAGAATTCTTGTCTCAGTCTGTATCTAGAGAATCTGGACTAAAATAGTATTTAGAAGCTTTAATAGCAATTTGATATTATGCAATATCTCATTAAATGATCATTTGTATTGTACATTTCAAAAGTATAAGCCCATAAAGGATTGAAACAGCTATTTTGAGAAGGGGAGTTCTATTTTTGTCTTTAGAAGGTCCAGATTTCTAGATTGTCTAGAGTGCTTCAACAAGTCCAGAAAAAAACCTGACCTTTTTTCAGGTTCTTGTAAGTGTGTGTGTGTTCACACCACTTGGGAAAAATACGTGGTTTTCCTCAAATGAAAAGTTTACAAAGACAAGAATCGTATCTTTACAAATCTATAGAGAGATAGGCAAGAAGAATCTGTCTTTTGGATGATGATGAATTTTGCTTGTATGTTTCTTTTGGTCAATTGGCCTAATACTGTATCTTAGCAAAACAAAATTTAAAAGTGTTTATGATTGGGAGAACTGGAGACCATCCATCTGGTGCGAACAGCCTAACGTGGAAGCACAGAGCCCTCAGGAGTGCGCGGATGGGGAGACAGGGAGCAGGAAGTAACCCAAGCCCCGTTCCTTTAATGTGCTACCCTCACCAGCACAGCCCCAGAACGCACGACTCACCCCTAACCCCACATACCTAAACCCAGTCACCTGCCCCCCCCACTCCAAACGTCCCCGCCCCGCCACCCCTTGCTCACGTACCTACCCCACACCCCACTCTGAGTGTGGATACACCTGGCCCAGCCCAGCCCACCTTTCCTGCACAAGTGCCATCTCGCCTCACCCCTCCCGAACCCCACCTCCCTGTCCCTGATCCCTGCAGGTGGTCGCCAGTGCATAAAGGCTGCAGGCGCTTACCTCCATACCCAGGCTATACCTGCCCCCAGTCCATACAGTCATGCACCCCCCCCCCC
>PVIY010008962.1:0-55868 GCA_004026745.1 Myrmecophaga tridactyla | reverse complement strand
TTCCCCGCTTCCCACCCTGCATCCTGCTCCAGATCCATCCTGCAAATACAAGGCTTTAGACTACTGAAGGAAATCAACCCCAAAGTAAACCAATCAAGATATTTACATACCAGGAAGACAACAGAAGATCACTAAGCATATCACAATGCAGACAGATATAGCCCTGCCTAACGACCAAATTAAAACACCAGAGGAGACACAGACATTGGAACAACTAATCAAAGATGGTCATATAACTCTGCTAAATAAGTAAATGGGATGTCTAATGACATAAAGAGATCATGAAGACACTAGAAAAGCATAAAGAGGAATTTGAAAGAATAAATAGAAAAATATCAGATATCACAGAGATTAAAGATGCTGTAGACCAAATAAAAAACATACTAGAGACACATAACAGCAGATCTGAAAAGGCAGAAGAAAGAATAAGCAAACTAGAGGACAGGACAACTGATTTCAAACACTTAAAACAGCAAATGAGAAAAAAGATGGAAAAACTTGAATTGGATCTCAGGGAAATGATGGACAAAACGAAGCACAACAATATAAGAATCACTGGTGTCCCAGAAAAAGAAAAGAAGAGTAAAGGGCTAGGAAGAGTAGTTGAGGATACAATGGGGGAAAACTTCCCAACCCTTACAGAGGACATAAATGTGCATGTCAGAGCCCAATGAACTTCAAATAGAATAAATCCAAGTAGGCCTTCCCCAAGACACATGCTAATCAGTCTGTTAAGTATTGACGAAAAGCAGAAAATCCTGAAAGCAGCAAGAGAAAAACAACCTACTACATGCAACCACATAAGACTGAGCTGAGACTACTCAACTGGCACCACGGAGGTGAGAAGGCAGTGAGTGGTATGATATATTTAAGATCCTGAAGGAGAAAGACTTCCAGCCAAGAATTCTGTAACCAGACAAATTGTCCTTCAAAACTGAGGGAGAGATTAAAACTTTCACAGATAGACAAATCCTGAAAGAATTTGTCAACAAGAGACTGGCCCTGTAAGAAATACTAAAGGGAATTTGGCCAGTTGACAAAAGAAAACAGGAGAGGGAGGTCTGGAGGAGGGCACAGAATTCAAGAGTACTAGTAAGGATAACTTAAAGGATAAAAGAGAATATATATATATATAGATTTGATTAATACAATCCAAAAGACAAGATGGTGGATTCAAGAAACGCCTTTTCAGTAATAACTTTGAACGTTAACAGACTAACTTACCAATTAAAAGATACAGATTAGCATAGTGGATTAAGAAATGTAACCCAGCTATATGCTGCTTACAGGAGACTCATTTTACACACAAGGAAACAAACAGAGTGAAAGTGAAAGGATGGTAAAAGATGTTCCATACAAGTTGTAATCAAAAGAAAGCAGGAGTAGCTATACTAATAACAGACAAAATAGAGTTTAAATGTACAGACATCATCAGAGACAAAGAAGGATACTATATATTAATAGAAAGGACAATTCGCCAAGAAGAAATAACAATCATAAATGTTTATGCTCCCAAGCAAGGGACTCCAAAGTACATGAGACAGACATTGGCAAAACTGAAGGGAGTGATAAATGTTTCAATAATAATAGCAAGAGACTTCAGTATACCACTCTTCTCTATAGATAGAACAATCAGACAGCGGATCAACAAGGAAATAGGGAAGTTAAAAACTTGAAAAATGAGTTAGACCTATCAAACATATGTAAGTCATTACACCCCAAAACAACAAGGATATACATTCTTCTCTAGTGCTCATGGAACATTCTCCAGGATAGATATATGCTGGGGCACAAAACAGGTGTTTATAAATTTAAAAACTTGAAATTACTCAAAACGCTTTCTCTGATCACAATGGAAAGAAGGTTATTGTGATCAATATTTTCACAAATATATGGAGATTAAATAACACATTCTGAAACCACCAGTGGGTCAAAGAAGAAATTGCTAGAGAAATCAGAAGCTACCTGCAGATGATGAAAATGAGAATACAATATATCAGAACATATAGGATGCAGCAAATGTTGTGTTGAGAGAGAAATTTATTACTCTAAATGCCTATATTAAAAAACATGAAAGAGCAAAAATTGAGATCTTAACTGCTCACCTAAAGGAACTTGGGAAAGAACAGCAAACTAACCCCAAAACAAATAGAAGAAGAGAAATAACAAAGATTAAAGCAGAGTTAAGTGAATGGGAAACAAAAGAGAAATAGAAAGAATCAGTAAAGCCAAAAATTGGTTCTTTGAGAAAATCAATAATATAGATGGGCCACTAACAAGACTGACAAAGATAAAAAAAGAGAGGATGCAAATAAACAAAATCAGAAATGAGAAGTGGAGCATTACCACAGACCCTGAAGAAAAAAAAAAGAAATCCTAAGATGATACTATGAAATATACCAACGCTCTAGACAACTTAGATGAAATGGACAAATTCTTGGAAACACACAAACAAGCTATACTGACTCAAGAAGAAATAGAAGATCTCAACAAACCAATCACAAGTAAAGAGATTTAATCAATCATCAAAAATCTTCCTACCAAGAAAAGCCAAGGGCCAGATGGCTTCACAGAGGAATTTTATCAAACATTCCAAAAAGAACTAATACCAGTCCTGCTTAAACTTTTCCAAAAAACTGAGTATCTTTAAAAGAAACCCTATCTAACTCATTTTATGAGGCTAATATCATTTTAATACCAAAACCGAGGAAAGATGCTATAAGAAAGGAAAACTACAGGCCAATCTTCCTAATGAACATAGATGCAAAAATTCTCAACAAAATACTAGCAAGTTAAATCCAATGACACATTAAATGAATTATACACCACAACAAAGTGGGGTTTATACCAGGAATGCAAGAATGGTTCAACACAAGAAAATCAATGAATGAAATATAGCACATTAACAAATTGAAAAGGAAAAAATCACATGATCATCTCAACCTGGTGCTGAAAAAGCATTTGACAAAATCCAACATCCTTTTTAATAAAAATACTTCAAGAGATAGGCATCAAAGATAAGTTCCTCAATATGATAAAGGGCATATATGAAAAACAGATAGGCAGCATTGTACTCAGCGGAAAGACACTGAAAGCTTTCCCCCTAAGATCAGAAATGAGACAAGGATGCCCTTTATCACCACTATTATTCAACATTGTACTAGAAGTTCTATCTAAAGCAATCAGACAGGACAAAGAAATGAAAGGCATCCAAATTGGAAAGGGAGAAGTAAAACTCTCATTATCTGCAGATGACATGAAAATCCTGAGAAATCTACAACAAAGTTACTTGAGCTAATAAATTCAGCAAGGTGGCGGGATGTAAAATTAACGTTCAAGAGTAAGAAACCTTTCTACACCCAAACAATAACCTAACTGAGGAGTCAGTTAAGGAAAAAAGTCCATTTAAAATAGCAACTAAAAGAATCAAGTACCTAGGAATGAACTTAACTAGGGACTTAACGAACTTGTACCCAGAAAACTAAATAGCATTGCTAAGAGAAATCAAAGAAGATACTAAATACATGAAAAGAAATTCCCTGCTCTTGGATAGGAAGGTTAAATATAGTTAAGATGTCAGTTCTACCCAAATTGATCTACAGATTCAACACAGCACCAATCAAAATTCCAACTACCTACTTTGAAGACTTGGAAAAACTCATTACCAAATTCATCTGGAAGGGAAAGAATAGCTAAAAGAAAACCTCAAATAGCTAAAAGCATCCCCCCCCCAAAAAAAAAAAGAAAAATGAAGTGGGAGGATTAACACTTCCCAACTTACTATAAAGCCACAGTGGTCAAAACAGCATGATACTGGCACAAAGATAGAAATACTGACCAATGGAATCAAATCAAGAGTGCAGAAATGACCACTAAATCTGTGGTCAACTGATTTTTGAAAAGGCCCCCAAATCCACTGAACTGGGACAAAATAATCTTTTCAATAAATGGGCCTGGAATGCCTGGATGCCAATAACCAAAAGAATGAAAGAAAACCATTACCTTACACCCTATACAAAAATTAGCTCAAAGTGGATCAAACACCTAAATATAAGAACTAGTACCACAAACTTCTAGAAGGAAATGTAGGGAAACATCTTCAAGACCTAGTAATATGAGGTAGCTTCCTAAATTTTACACCCAAAGCTCAAGCAACAAAAGAAAAAATAGATACTCCTCAAAATCAAATGCTCCTGCAACTCAAAAGACTTTGTCAAAAAAGTGACAAGGCAGCCAACTCAATGGGAGAAAAAACTTGGAAATCACGTATCAGACAAAGGCTTGATTTCCTGTATATACAAAGAAATCATACAACTCAATAACAAAGGAAAAAGAATCCAATTGTAAAATGGGCTAAAGATATGAATAGATATTTTTTTGAAGAGCGAATACACATGGCTCTAAAGCACATGAAGACATGCTCATTTTCATTGGCTATAAGGGAAATGCAGATCAAGAAAAAAGACTTCAATGAGATACCACCTCAGACCTATGAGAATGGCTGCTATTAAACAGGAAGCCACAAATGTTGGAGGATGTGGAGAAACTGACACTTATGCACTCTGATTGGAATGTATAATGGTGCAGCCTCTATGGAAGACAGTTTGGTGGTTCCTTAGGAAACTACATATCGAGTTGCCCTATGACCCAGCAATAGCACTATTTGGTATAGATCCAGAAGAGCTGAAAGTAGTGACACAGACATTTGCACACCGATGTTCATAGCAGCATTATTCACAATCGCCAAAAGATGGAAACACCCCAAATACCCATCAACAGATGAGTGGATTAACAAAAGATGGTGTATACATATGATGGAATATTATGCAACAGTAAGACGAGGTGATATCCTGAAACACATGAGAAGATGGATGAGCCTTGAGGACATAATGCTGGGTGAAATAAGCCAGACACAAAAGGATAGATATTGTATAACTCCACTTTTATGACCATAGTAAAAGTAAAATTGGAGCCTTCAAATACAGCATATAAGGGTCTTAGAGATAAATAGAAGTAGAGATGGGTGATGATTAGCTAATGTGGTTGAACTCAAATGTGAGGGAATATATAGAAGAGAAGATGGTTCTCTAGTGGGTCTATAAGTAATATTACCATATTGAAGGTGAACGTGATTGGAAGGGGTTGTATCCGGACCTATGTGTCCCACTGATTAACACTAGAAATATAAACAACTTCTTGCAAGAACTACTTCAAAGGTATGATTCATGTACAAAGAGTGTTTAAGTGCAGGGTATGGTGGGTAAACTGCTATTGCATGCTATGGGCTGTGTTTAACAAGAAACATCAGTAGTACTACAGACACATAAGGGGTAAATAATGGGGGGAGGGACAAGTGTTAAGGGGAGGTTTAGAGCTCTTATTTGGTGAGGGTGTGTTTCTCTTGAGAACAATGAAATTATCTAAAATAGAGTGTTGATGGCCTGTGGACTTTGGGCATTATACATGATGCTTAATAAATGCAGGTGGCTGATGTATGCACTGACTGAGTAGTAGATTGGTTAACGATGGTGTATGATCAATATTGTGCAGCTTCAAAAAGGAACAAAGTCATGAGGCATGCAATAATGTGAATGAACCTGGGGGACATTTGGTGAGGCAAAATAAGCCTTGAAACTTACTCTTATGAAGCTTATGTATGTATCAGAGAAGCTTAGCTTACTTGTAGGTATGCCTAAGTGTTACTTCTGGAGGACCACTTTTGTTGCTCAGATGTGGCCTCACTCTCTCTAAGCCCAACTCTGCAAGTGAAATCACTGCCCTCCCCCCTATATGGGACATGACATCCAGGTGTGAATGTCTCCCTGGTGGCATGGGAGATGACGCCCAGGGAGGAGTCCAGCCCTGGCACTGTGGGATTAACAATGCCATCCTGACCAAAAGTGGGGAAAGAAATGTAACTAATATAGTATCAATGGCTAAGAGAGCTCAAATAGAGTTGAGAAGCTGCTCTGGAGGTCACTCTTGCACAAGTACTCAAGCTGCAGCTAGTCATTGCTACCTTTCATAACTTTCCAAACCCCAACCAAAGCCAACCCAGCCAATTCTAAAGAACACCTAGGGCAATATATAAGATTCTACAAAGGTTGCATGCACTAGGGTAACTTTCAAGAAACCTACAAACTCCAGATGGGTCCCTGGACCAGATAAATCCTTAAACTTAAAGACCCCATCCTCTCTAGAACATCAGATAGTTCCAGCTCCCTACCCCATATTATTGACAGTCCCTTCCAACATGAAAAATTTAGAATGGCCACAGCCCAAATACACCTAAACAGTGATACAGAAAGATCAAAGGTGATGGTGGAGTTATAGAGAAGGTAGGGTTTAACAAATGAATATGATTGCTAAATAATTTAATTGATATTTCTTTTAGTCTCCAGTATCTTAGAGCAGCTAAATTAAAATTGTGGAATTGAAACCCTTGCCAAACTGACAGGAGTTCTACAACTTATTGTTGTGCTGTCCTTTGAAATTTATTGCTTTTTTTTGTATATACATTATTTTTCACAAAAAAGGAAAAAACATTGATTGTGATGATAAAAAAATATTTATTCCTTCTAGCCTCCTATATTCTGGGGCAGCTAGAAGGAAAAATCTGAGAGGATGGTATGGTAGCTCATGACAAACTTTGGGATCTGTCCTGTACCTACTTACTGAAAAGTGCTTTGAAAATCATTGCTTTTTTCTTTTTTTGCTTTGTATGTGTTATATTATACAAAAAAAAAAGTTTTAAAAAAGTGTCTATGATTTATTCACTCACAGACTGAATAAAATAGAAGTCCTATTTATTATATGTAAGGCATTACTATAGGTGCTACAGATTCAAAGCTACTGGAGCTACTAACATAAGACCATTCTGAAATGTATATTCTAGGATTATTACGCATTCCTCAGGATTTTATTGTCTCTAGCCAATTGCCATTTTTTTAAAAAAAATGCTATGGAGGACAAGCTCTGGTAACTCCCCCACGTTGTCTCTAGAACAAGGGTAAAACACATATTTGGAAGCTGGGGGTATAGCAGCATGGTCAGCCTTGGCTACAGCTAAAGCATTTTGAGGCCCAGAAGAGTCTCTTGTTATTGGTGGGAGATGAATTCTGTAACCACACTTAACGTAATAAGGAGAACTCCCTGCTGAGACCATGATCCAGATATTGTAATGCTAGCTTTTGTAGTAACTAAATTGTCTGAGGTTTTATGCTTATTCTGGCAAGTAATAAAGGTAAATAAAGATATGGAAGTCTGTGAAACATGTATTCCCCCTTTTCTTTCTGTTATATGATCCTTAAATTACTTAGTCTTTATTTCATGGTTTCTCTCAACCTTAGTAGCATATTCAGTTTGTTCAGCCTTCCCATTTAAGGAAAGGGCTTCATCTCTAAAGCAAGGAAATTTGGCTTTTGGGTTTCTAAGGGCTGCTTTTAACACCTCCCTAAACTCTTTTCAGTGCCTAAATCTCTGAACAGAAAGCCCATTAAGAAGCTCAGATTACTACTTTATCTCCTTCAACAATAGGCAGATACAGTCTTCTTTCAGTGTTTAATCACATGCCAAACAGTGGCATAATTCTTTTGTCACTCTGATCATCCCTTAAAAAGAAAATAACTTTCAGGCCAGGGACAAAGTAATTTTAGCTGAAAATAGAGTTAGTTACCAAGAAAGTCTATATTTTCAGGGCTGAGATTCAGAAGCAAGACTTCAGGTCAGTTTATGAATTAGACACTAGGAACTTGCGATTACTTTGGACATTCAGGTCTTGTGCTCTGGGCCTCCTTTCTTGAAGAACTGTGGTTTATCACCAGCACTGTGAGCAGCTCAGATCTCCTGACCCAATGCCCAGCCAGAGACAGGCTCCCAGAAAACTCAGGAAACAGGTTAAGCCAACCAGCCAATGGAGAGAGCACAGATCCTAGGAAACCCTGAGAGTGGCTAACTCGACACGTAACAAATGGAACATTCCAAGTTAACTTCCTTTTTTTGAAGTTAAGCATAAATTAATAAACTTGTGAAATGAGTTTGAGACCTCATCCTTTTACACCTGTCCAATAATGTGAAGAGTTTTTACCCATCCATAGGTGATGGGGGCAAATCATTCTCCAAGAACCTGGGTCCCTCATATCAAGATGAAAAAGATTTGCTCTGAGAGATAAATGGGGGGAAAGTTCTGTAAGGTGAATTTACAGTACTGAGTCGCTAGTTACTGATTGTAGAACTGCACTATCCAGTATGGTAGCCGTTAGTTATAGGTAGCTATTTAAATTTAAATTTTAAGTTAATTGGAATTAAATAAAATATAAAAATCAGTCTTCAGTTGCACTGTCATATTTCAAATGTTCAATAGCTGTAAGTGCTTAGTGGTTGTCATATTGGACAGCACAGCTGAGGACATTTCTTTTTTATCACAGAAAATTCTATCACATATTGCTAATCTAGAAAATATACAGAAGAAATATTGAATGGAGTCTAAATATCACAGCTAGAAAAATAATTCCAACCTGTACAATAGATAGTTTTTTTAAAGTCAATTGGCAGATTCTTAAGTCCCAATACCCACCATTCAGCTTTACTTAACTTGAGAGAATTTTCTCATGACAAGAAGTACTGAAGGGCAGGAAAGCGGAGGCCCAGGCCTCTTCCCCAGGGAAGCTGAGGATTCCACAGAGGCCACGAGCTCCACACCAGCTACAGTCACCACTAGGAAGGCAGCCGAGGTAGTTTCTGGCCAAGAAAGAGCTGGTCACCAGCACCCCTAACTCCAGCCTGGACAAGATCTATTTTATTAAGAGAAGTTGAAGGAGAATCGGGACCAAGAACTAAAAAAAAATACTTTTACCCCAATGCCCAGACTCTACTACACGGAACTGAGCGAACTCCTGCTGGAGCATGCCTGAGACGCATTCCAAAAGCAGAAGAGAACGGGATGTTGGCCAAGGACAGGTGGAACACTCGCAGAGCTAGACACCAGGTCACTGCTGACAGCTTTGTGAGGCACATGCCACACTGGTTAACTTGACCTCGTGAAGCTCAGCAGCAGCAGGGGTTTCCTCACACACACACCCAGTCACCCACCAAGTGCACACACGTTCCAGCCTTCTGAAAGTGCCCAGTCCTAGGACTTCTAGAGAAAGACCCTGACTTTGTAAAGATCCTCCATCTGGCGGCAGAAAGCTTGCTGAGTGACGTGTAAGTGCTTCGGGAAGTGATAGAGGAACTCACAGTTCTGGAGTTCTAGAAATATCTTTGAATGTCTGAAATACCTGTGGAATGGATTCTTAAGCCTGTTGGAGAAGCAAGAGGTCTGTGGTTGCTCTTCAGAACTCAGCTCCCTGGAAATTCTTTGATTCCACATCTATTTCCAAACGCCAGCTTTCTTTTGTGGGAGAGAATAAAGGCTTTGGGAATAGAAGTTCCTCTCTCAAGCAGAGCCTCAGGTCTCTGCTCAAGACCCATCATGCATGGATGAGTGTGTGGGGAAAGTGGGGTGCTGCTTTTACAAGGTACGGGACATGTCTATGTAGCTTAGGCCTTTTTCCTTCTTCTTGTTCTTGAGCTAAATTTAGAATATCTTACACAGGTTGCTCAAAGATGCTGGCAGATAAAGCAGCTAGTGATGGTGACCAGCGATTTATAATCTAAACCCCAACAGACAGTAAAAATCAACCCAAATCTGACTGTGGGAGTTTTGACCTGTATAACTATTAGTTAAAAGGCATGAACTACATGGTTACCAGGACTTGAGAGAGCAAAGCTGAGAGGTAGGTAGCAGTCAATTATAAACTTCAACCAATGCTCTGAGTGGCTGTTCTTTGGCTACTTCTGGTTAAAGTTTAATGGGTTGCTTTTCTTCCGTCCTTCCTTCCTTCCTTGCTTTTTCTCTTTTTTCTTTTATTTATTTTTATTGTGAAAAAGAACATATATACAAAAACGCAATAAATTTCAAAGCACATCACAACAATTAATTATGGAACAGATTTCAGACTTTGGTATGGGTTACAATTCCACAACTTTACATTTTTCCTTCTAGCTGCTCTAAAACACTGGAGACCAAAACAAATATCAATATAATGATTCAGCAATCATATTTGTTTATTAAATCCTATCTTCTCTGTTATAACCCCATCTTCTCCATTGATCTTTCTCCAACTCTTTAGGGGTGTTTGCGCTATGCCCATTCTAGCTTTCGCATATTGGAGTGGTGATAATATGGATAGGGGAATGTAATTAGTTGATGTTCTTTGAGAGGCTGGCCCCTCTGGGTTTCAGGACTTATCTGGTCCAGGAGCTCATCTGGAGGTTGTAGGTTTCTGGAAAATAACCTACAAATCATAGTGCTTCGAACTTCTGTAAAATCCCTGATAGAACCCTAGGTGTTCTTTAGGGTTAAATGGTTTGCTTTTCAAGAGGAAATGTAAAGGAAAATTAATCCAGTGTGTTGATCACGTGAGTGAAACTTAAGACAATGCTAGGGAGGAAAGTCAGATCTGTAACTGTTCTTGATAGATTTAGGGGAAGGATCCTGACATAAGCAGTGCTCAAATATGGGTAATAAGGACAATTAGCTCAGAATCTTAGCATTTTGGCATTGCAAGGCTCTTTTGAGGAATAACATTATTTTTGAGAGTGGAAGTGACTGTTCCAGGCCCCTCTGAGTAGAAAGTTCTGTGACCAGCTGGCTCTTGACTGCAGCACCCAATCAGAAGTTCTGCTATTTGCCCTTTGGTGTTTAAAGGCCAAATTCAGTTCAAATTATTTGAGTGTGATTTCTCTTTCAATTTCTTTCCCAGATGTATATCCAACAAGAACCTGAGAGCCAGACATCAGGGTTAGGGGTGTTACCACCCAAGTGGATTCATCCACCCAATGTGCCCAGAAACCAAAACTGAATCACCAGGATTTTGGGAAAAGAGTTTATTGCATAATCAACCAACACGGAGTCTAGAGGCATGCCTCAGATCAGTCTCCCCAAGCGAAATGGGATCTGGGATTGGAAACCATCTGGGGAAGGCGGGCTTAAGAGAGTGACTGAGGTTGGGTTGAGATGACATGGGCCAATCTAGTTTGGGGAAAACCGGCTAAAGGGTCTGATTAAAGAAAACATGCTCTGTTGCAAATCATGCTTGGTCTAAAAATGGAAGCTTAGCATGCTGGGTGACCCAAACCAACCAGATCTGGCTTTAGCAGGTGCTGCAAAGGGAAAGGAAGCAGAAATGTACCTTGTGATGCAGCAAACCTCCTATGAATAAGCATAAGGAGGCGAGCAGCTGAACGAAAGGGACACAGAAGCGTCTAGAAACTTCTACACATCGGTTAGGCAGGGTTTACTCTGAAAAGTGGGTTGGTAAGTGATGGTTCAGGAGGACCAGCAGATACATCTCAGGAATCAGAGGCAGCTGTGCCAGGGCCTGCCTTCATTTCACCCTTACTGGGAGCTTGCTGGCTTCAATGGGGGCATCTTTTGGAATGGAGCTACGTGCGATTGTGGGAAGTCTGCTGTCCTGTCTCAGATCTTGTCCTTTACTCTTCTTCTCTCAAAACCTGGCTGGGCTACAGTTCAATCTCAGACTTCCTGTCAGACCTGTGAAGCAACAGCAGTCCTGAGCTTTTTTTTTTTTCGGATTTTATGATGGCATAAAAAATGATTTTCCTTTTGATGTGGTTTAGAAAGATTTTATATTTTTAGATGTTGTCAGAAATGACAACAATATAGTCATAAATACCTAATTACTACATTCAACAAAAAATTTTATGATTAAATTAATTCAAACAAGTGCACATAGAACAGGTTTCATTGTACAGCATTTAAATTGCCCCAGAGTGCCCAAGGCAGCTCCTCCTCCCTCCCAGGTTCTGTTTCCTATTCTAGCAACTAAGCACAAATGGCATACATACAGGAACACCCCAGTTAGCATAGTCTTATTAGGTCAAGGCAGAATTGAGTTCTAAGCTTGGGATCACAAAGCTGGGGACAGGTTACTGCCAGCAGGGAGAGTCCAGAGCTTCGCTGCAGAAAAAGCCCAGGAGCCACGCTGACAATAGAACTGTCCCTCCCACCTCCCCGCTGCCCTTAACAAAATTGAATTGTGCTAACATCTCCCTCTTGCAGTAGATCCTTGGAAGTTTCTGCCCTTTAAGACATTGACTTGGAGGGGAAGGGGTATCTGGCTTCAAGCTTAATTGTTGGCGTTTGACACCATTGTGAGCTAACTGAGGATAATATCACGCCACCTACAATCTTAAGATTTCCTGTATTACAATTCTTTGCTATCCTTTTTTAAGACTCTGAATTCCCTTAACGGAGTGTTAGAATGTTAATACCAATGAAGTGTTTTATTTCTTTTAAGACAGAAGTGTTGAAAATCATACATCGGTCAGTCGTTGAAGACAATAATCAGAAGCAGGATATTTTGTCCTGTTAGTTTGAATATCTGAAACAAAGAAAAACAAGTTGTTTTCAAATGATCAAGTTGCATAGCACTGTATTTTGGAGATGGCTTTTCTTTGTTTTGAACAATCTCATTAAATGCAGAACCATGTGAGTTAGCATTGGAAGGTTCGCTCACGCGATTAGTTGCGGTCCCTGTTAGAGGAACGGTGGCCGCCATGTCTCCTGGTGATCTAGGAAAATACTTCTAACTGCAAGAGAAGGAGGCCCTCATGGAATGCTGACACAAAGGTTGCATGATCATTTCTAGAACAAATGTGATGTACTTCTGAATTTGGTCTTTTAAGCTCAATGTGTTCAACAATACAAGACTTCAAAGATTTTTTTTAAAAAAAGAAAGAAAATGAAATACTGAAGAGAAAGAATTGTTGACCATGAATGGGCCCTCCAGGATCAGTGACATAGTTTTAATTATGGTTATTGTTGCATGGTAATGTTGGGAGTTGTTTTACCAAGCCGGATCATAAAGCTGAAGTACGCCAGTGTTTGGTTCCCATAATAACTCTGAAAGCAAATGAATAACACGTGATTTTGTAGTGCCAGGGTTATAAAGCACTCCTTGCCATTGACCATCTATCATACGATACAGAACAGAAACAAACAAAAAAAAAAAACAAGGAAAACGCAGTTGTAGTTTTTTTTCCAGAGGAAGGAATTTGTTTTTAATGAGACTGATTTCATTCAACCTATTTTCTCATTTTTTGCAGATGTTGCATATATTTTCAGATATACCAACATATTTCAGTGTAATGAATCTCTGATGAAATATGAGCATGCATTCAAATTCTAACCATCCATTGAAGAATAGTGTTTACGGGAGTCGGGAGGGTTAAGGAGCAGGGAAACAGAGGGAGTTGCTCAAAGTAAGAGGGATGAATGGTGTTTTTTGTTACTACAAAGGAAACATAATTTTTTTCCCTCTGCATTTCTTCAACCAAACAATGCAAGGAAATTTGATCTGAAATGAAATTGGTGTACCTTTTCTTTGTATATCTTTGAGTTCAACAAGCGAAACAAAATTTATTCAAATTCATATTTTCTAACATGAAAGTTTGATGATTCCCCCCTTACATTTTTCACCTATGATTTTGTTTTAGGAAATAATTTTATTTTGCAGATTTCCCATCTCATGACAATAGTCTGCATTTAGTTCCATGAACTATGAAGAATGGTCAGTTAGAGACTTGGACATACTTTAATTCAAATAGTTCAAGTAAATAAAAAGCATTTTTTGAGTCATTAAAAGCCAATGAAATCAGAGTTTTTGATCATCTTTACCTAATTTAAACAAAAGATATGTTGACATGGTTTCTATAGAATTACACAAACCTCTCCTATCACTGCCTCTCTCATTTTCTTTTGTTTCTTACATTATTAGACATTAATTGTCTATTTGAATATTTTTCCATGGCCTTGTCTTTTTTCCTCCTTTTTTGCATGTTACAATTAAGTCTTGTTTTTTGCTTCTTAGAGCTACATTTGCTTGTTTTTAGCTTACTGCTATCATCTAATATTTCTTTCCTTTCTATGTCTTTTATCACCCTTTTTTGAGTTCTTTTCATGTATCCTGTGATGAGGAAAATGCTGGCAGCTGTGTTGTTAATGTAATTAATGTGCAGAATCAACTTGGATTGACTAGGCAAAAATAAATCCACTTTGAGAGTTAAACTACCCAATTTGGCTGCCTTTATTGATCAGATTAACTGGATAATTGTCAACTCTCTATCCCACTAATTACTACAGAGACACATCATGTATTCCCTCATTTACTTCTCATTTCATTGAAATTTACAACCAAAGCTCTATGAAGAAATAGAAATATGTAAATAGCACCAATTGAAGTTGAAATTCAATAACCACTTGCATTATTTTCCTTCTCATTTTTCTGCTAAAATGAGGAAAGGGGGAAATTATAGTAATACATGTTTCTTGGCACCACCATAGAAAGGAACTCTATATTCACTATAACTAAAATCCATAAGCATAATATTTCCCCACACAGCGTACTTAAATTCTCAGTCAGAGTTGATGAGTCTTTATTTTTACCTTCAAAAAATGAAACTAGAATAATAAAATTACATTTTGCTCAGCACAGGTCTTCAGTTTGTTAGAAGGAAAATTTTTGCTGATGTAGGTACAATAAACTACATTTAAAAAAAATTTACTCATCAGGTTTATCTTTTGTACTTGTTCTATCTGTCTTCTGTGCCAAGATGAAATGAATACTGCTTCTTACCTCTTGAAACACACATTGAATTTGAAGGGCTAGAAAAACAACCCAACTATTTCAGTTCCATAAGGTGTTTCTTGATTTCCTGACTGGTAACATGTCACTATTTAAAGATAATTTTGTTAAAGTAAGAAAGAAACAAAATACTAAAGTTACTTTTGTGCCTGCCATCTAAACATTAAGCAAAACTTGTAAGCTGAAAAGCCAAAAACATCTTTTGGCAATTGTGAATAAGGCTATGCAAAACATTGGTGTGCAAATATCTGTTTGAATCCCTGCTTTCAGTTCTTTTGTGTATGTACGTAGTAATGGGATTGCTAGGTCATGTGGTGTTTCTATACTTAACTTTCTGAGGAAACTTAAACCATGTCTTCCACAGTGGTTGTACCATTTTACATTGCCATCAACAATTGAATGAGTATCCCTATTTCTCTACATCTTCTCCAACACTTATTATTTTCAAGTTGTTAAAGTAGCATCCATTCTAATATGTATGGAGTGATATTATGTTTTTTAAATAATTTTAAGTAAAACTTTATCATAATGGAATATTATAATTATTTTCCACTCCACTTTTAGTTATAGAAAAGACCAATTCTGGTATATTATTAGTTATTTCAACTATAACAATTAAATGATATATAATTTTATTAACTTTTGCCTTTGGATAAAAAATATTTATAACACTATTGAAACATAGCTTAATCAAAATAATCTTCTGACATCCATTCTTATGGAATTGCCTTCCAAGAAGCAGTTATATAAATGGTGTTTGTCATAGTTCAGTTTTAATTCAAAAATTGGTGCCAGTGTGTTAGGAAAAGCAGTTGATCTACATTTCTGTGATGGCTAATGATGTTCAGCATCATTTCACCTGCTTTCTGGCCATTTATATCTCTTCTTTGGAGAGAAGAAGTCTTTTGCCCTTTTTTTAATTGGGTTGTTTTTCCTTTTGTTGAGTAAATACAAATGCACTAGATAAGGAGTGGAAGTAAAAGAAGAGTTCTTGGTTAAAAGATGAGAAATGAGGGATGACATAAAAAGAAGAAATGAATCTTATTAAGAGATTTCTGGCCTGATAAAGGGAATAAATGGTGATACTCTTATATCTGGTGTTGACAGATTCCCAAATGCCAGCCTCTCTAGCAGGTTTTTTAAAGAATGCCCACACTGAAATGCTCCTTCACATGGGCAACATGCTTTCTGTCTGGCAGCTCATGATTCTCCCAGAGCTCCTTTTCCAGCTGCACCGTCACGTACCACGTGCTCTTTTACAGTGTGGCATCAACACTCCTCTATCCAGAAAAGAAGTCCGTGAGCCCTAGAGGGTAGGTCATCAAAGGTGATACAACCCCTGCCTTGATATCTCTCTCTCCATTCTCACACTTAGAGAGTCCTGAGTTATGTAAGAATACTGGCTTCCCTGAAGATCCCATGGAGAGGACATATAAAAGTAGAGATAGAAGCCCAAGGAGCCTCAGCTATACCAGCCCCTTCCCTCCTACTGTTAGTCTTTCCAGCCCAAGCATAGACAATGTGAGTGAGTGAGCCATACATGATTCCTGCCTCCAGGCTGCAAGACTCCCCACTGATGCTAAATGGAGCCAAGATGAGCTATCCTTGCTGAGCCCTGTCCAGACTGCAGATTTGTGAGCAAAATAAATACAGTCATTGTTTTAAGCCACTAGTTTTTGGAGTACTTTGCTGCACAGCCCTCATAAGTAGAGCACATGCATGCAGACATTTTCCACTGAGGCCACTTTGCCCTGGCAGGACGGCTTCTGTGCAGGAGGCCACCTTTGCTCCATGTAAGTAGTCATACATTTTGCTCCCCCTCTGGTTTTCTCTCCTCATTCAGTTCTACTGCCCAGATTCAGTCTCTTGCCGTAAACTTTTTCTAGATGAGAAACAAACAGTAGTAATCTGTGCAGCCTCTGAAATATCAAACACATGCCTACCACCGGTTCATAATGGTACCTTTTTGCAAAGTCAAAAAAAAAAAAAAGGTACCACTTAACTTAAGACACTATATTCCCATCTGCCATAAAATTGTCAAAATATACTGATTTTATTAAAAGAAAATATTTTACCCCCACTTGACTGAAAATTATTTTAATAGAGTAATGTTCAGTGTTTGTAATGTGAATGGAATACCCAGGATGTTCAGTGTATAGCCTACACAACTGTATCTGACACTTTTTACAAACTTTTCCAGTGGTTTTCCTAAAGCCTTCCTTGTGTGGCTTGAGATGGGTAAAAGTATCATCCCCTAGCCACACCTAATAACACTTCCTTCAATCTTGCCTCCTTTACATAGCCTGAAGATGATTAATGGTCTAGAGAAACCACAAAAGCAATTTTATAGCCATTCCTTAGCAAGTCTTCACATAGACAGGCTTTGCATAGTCCTTTAAAATACGGTGATGCTTTAAAACATGAGGATGTCCCTTTTATACTGCAGTGTGTAGATGGAAATAGTCCCATTTAACAGCCCGTTTTCTTTAACTATTTAGCAAATATATACTGAGCACTTAATATATATCAGATAGAGTGCCAGATATTAGGAATACAACAGTGAGCCATGAAATTTACACTATAATGAGTCATTCCGGCCATCAATATGTAATGGTAAGCTTTTATAAGTCGTGGGATAATTTGTAGTACAGTTTTAGACCAAGAATGGAGGTTCAATATGTAACCCGAAGAAATGGGAGTTAATATGTGCAAAAAAAAAGAAAGAGTTCTAAAGACAGAGTCACAAAAAACACCACTGGTTACACAGAGGAGGGATGATGAGGAGCCCAGAAGAACACAAAAAGTGATAGGAGAGATAGGAGGGAACTTGGAGAATGCTGAGCCACAGAATACTAAAAAGGAGAGTTTCAAAAAGAGCGGGTATTCTGGAAAGCAAACTTTTCAGTTTAGGGAGGATTGCAATTGAGAAAAGATTGTTAGATTTAACAAATATTTGAGCACTTTCAACTTTCTGAGGAAGGGTCCTGAATTTTATGTCAGTGACATAAGGAAGATATAATAGTGACACAAACGAGAGAAATCCAAGTTAGTCTGTGGCATCCAGAAAGGCTTTCAGCCTGAGGTGAGCTTTTAAAAAGAAAATAATAGGTAAAGAAAGAAGATAAAGACAGTGTGTGCAATGCCATAGAAAAAATAAGAGAGCATGGTATGTTCTGGAACTTCTAGTAGTTTGACAAACCTGAAACCAGTGAGTGAGGGGAGCCAGATCACTTAAGATCCTTGGACTAAGTAATAATTAGAATTTTATTATGCAAATTATGGAACACAGTGAAGGAAAGTAACACAAGAAGATCTGAGTCTTAAAAAGAAAATACTCAGAAGAAGTTAGGTGATCAGTTTGGAAAACTGCTGGCTAGAAGCAAGAGAATAGCTAAAAGGCAATTGCAATTGATCCAAGTGAAATGAGGAATTTCAAATTAAAAAGTGGAGATAAATATGAGATATATTTTAAAAGGTAAAAATGTGTAGGGCTTGAAGATGCTGGAGTTTGGGGGCTAAATAAGGGAGGAGTCTAAGACTATTTCCAGGGTTCTGTGTTTATTAGCAGGATAACTGTGTATGGTCATCCATGTGCTACCATTTGCTGCTCAAGGGAATACAGGAGCAGGGGAAATGGGTTTGCAGTGTCCTTGGATTTTCTAAGTGTAGTAGGCTACAGGCAGAGTGATTCGGACTGCACAAAAAATGAGCAAATCAGAATACACGCCCAGAAATTTTCTTCTGGAAAAGGATGAGATTGGGGCATCTTCAAGTCTAGCAAAATATTCTAGAAAATCCAGTTGATCTCTTGAAACCCTTGTACAAGTTCAAACATGGAGCCTACAAATTCTCATTTCAGATTCTCCCAAAGCACTCTGGCAGGAAAGGAAGCGATTTCAACTCTCTCTCCTTCAGTTGATCCTATGCATAAAGTGCATCGATGTTCACAATGTACAAGCCCGCAGAACCCTTCGTTCTCCTGCCCAGGCCTTTGACCATGATGCCAAATGCAGATGCCCAAAGTTCATTATTTATAAGTCGGTGCACTCTTTTTTTGAAACATCAGGACATTTATAGAAATAAAATGTTCATCTCTAAGCGTTGTTAACTACAGGACAAAGTGGTTTTCTCTACAAAGAGCTGCCTTTACACCTAGACAATGTTTAAAATTTCCATGGTTGTCTGACTGAACAACTTGGTAAAGTGCACCATTAATATATGGATAAACAGTCACACAAGAACCTATGTTTCATTAAACCCTCATAATCCCAAGAATTCAATACCTAGCAAGAAAATGTGGAATAATACTAGGTATTCTTGAAAACATACTGTAAATCCCAAAGAGACAGAGACAATAAAGAGAACAGTACTCAATGTACTGCTGTCAGTTTTATTTCACATAACGCACACAAATGGCTTATATTCTGCCCAGGAAATGTTTTCAGGATAGTGAAGGAAATATATTGAGTGTTTATTCTAGAATTGCCTAGTGTGAGACTTAAGACATTTGTTTCCTTAAAGGAGTCTGTCTGACATTTGAACTTCCTTGTAAAATTGCATTAAATATGTATCAGCTTTGAGGGCTTACCAAAATAGAATAATGCATTTTCAATTTAGTCTTGGTTATACTTGACCTGTTTTGAAGTGCTCCTTTAATGAAATGGAAGCTATACCAAAATTAATTCTATGCAAGTGGCAGAGCAGATTCTGTGTTATTTAATCATAATGCACACCATCCGCTTTTCCTGAGTGCAGAAACAATATGAAATGGTGATTGCTTTAATCTGGCAAGCTTGATAACATTGTCATAATAATCAAAATAAAATTCAAGTGGTTTTCTGACCTGAATGTAACACCCATGTTTTACTGTAAGAAATAAAGAAGGGCAGGGAACCATGGAATTTCATCTGTGGTATTTTCAGTTTAGAGTTGTACTAATAATTCTATGTATCAAGGGCAGCTGGGCTTGGGAAGAAGGATCGAGAACCCAGTCTAATTCATTAACATTACCAATTTCTCTGTTAAATGCTAGCACCATTCTGGCATTTTTCACATGAATTAATTCAAAAATCAGTTCAATCTTACCATCTAAGTAGGTTATTAAACACACACACAACATTAAAGATGAGGAAACTGAGGCCAGGAGAATTTTTTTTATATTTTTATTGCTAAATCTTAACATACAAGTATTCTTAGCCAGGAGAATTTCAGTGGCCTGTTCACAGTTATACTACTGGCAAGTTGGAAAGCTGGGATTCAAACCTAGACACAGTTAACACCAAAGGGCATGATTTTTCCCCTCCACCAGGTTACCCTTTCAAGAAGATTGTATGTTGGCCCGGTGTGCATCAGGCACTCTGCTAGATATTGGCTATGTGCAGTGGGTGAGAATCAGTCCCTGATAGGACTTTCACGCTAGTGGGAAAATCAGGAAATAGACAAGGAAAGATGTAAACAAAATAGTATCAGATCATGTTAAGTAATGCTGAGGAAATAAAGTGTTGGCATGGAAGATTAGAGGAAGAATCACAGGGAATTTTTTTTGTTTCTTTGTTTATATATAGCTTGACTAGAAAAGACATTTCTGGGGAAGAGATATTTAAGGAGAGATCTGAATGATACAAAGGCACCAACCAGACATCATTGAAAGACTGTTGTATCAAGCAACAGTAAACTTCAAGATTCTAAGGCAAGAAGGAGTTTGGCATCTGTGCTGGTTTGAAATGATATATGTCCCCTAGAAAAGCCACGTTTTAATCTAAATCCCTTTTGTAAAGGGAGAATAATCCCTGTTCAATACTTTATGTTTGATCTGTAATTAAATCATCTCCCTGGAGATGTGATTTAATCAAGAGTGCTTGTTAAACTGGATTAGGTGACGACATGTCTCCACCCATTTGGGTGGGTCTTGATAAATTTCTGGAGTCCTATAAAAGAGGAAATATTTTGGAGAACGAAAGAGATTCTGAGAGAGCAGAGAATGCTGCAGCACCACAAAGCAGAGAGTCCACAAGCCAGTGACCTTTGGAGATGAAGAAGGAAAATGTCTCCTGGGGAGCTTCATGAAACAGGAAGCCAGGAAAAGAAGCTATCAGATGACGCCATGTTCTCCATGTGCCCTTCCAGATGAGAGAGGAACTCTGACTGTGTTCGCCATGTGCCTTCTCACTTGAAAGAGAAACCCTGAACTTCATTGGCCTTCTTGAACCAAGGTATCTTTCCCTGGATGCCTTTGGTTGGACATTTCTATAGACTTTTGGGACATTTTCTCAGCCTTAGAATTGGAAACTTGCAACTTATTAAATTCCCCTTTTCAAAAGCCATTCCATTCCTGGTATATTGCATTCCGGCAGCTAGCAAACTAGAACAGTATCTTCTTAGTAAGTAGCAGTAGAAGGCCAGTTTGGCTGGAACGTTAACGACTAAGGAAAAGAACGAGGTACCATCATGAGCCAAATCATGGACAGACTTTGGAACCCTCTGCAGTTCATTCTAACAAGAAGGGGAAGCTGTAGAAGAATTTTGGTAGGGGAATGATATGCTCTGATTTATATCTTTAAAAGTTTGCTGCAGAGAATAGTTCTGTGTGGCAAATGGCTTGCTGAGTCTTGACTACTTAGTGCCAGTTTCTGAGAGGGGTGTCTAAAATCTCAAATGACAACTTTTAATTTACTTATTTCTAATGGAAAGATTTTGATTTATATTTTGAGCTTGCATTATAAATGCATGAAAATTTATGATAGTATGCTTGCTTATTACCGATATAAAACATCCCTCTTTTCTCACATGATGCAGAAAATGTTATTGAATATTTTTCAATTCAGTCTTTATTTTTAGTTATATATTCCCTATTGTTTCTATCTCTTTTTCTTCTTTCCTTTGTTAGATCTAGTTTAATTTTTCTAATTTTAAAGTTCTACATTAGTTTTTTTGCTTTTAGGTTCTTCTCTGCTGAAGATCTATACTAAGTTTATTTAATCTTCTAATTCTTACACATATAAATATCTACATCTTTCCTTTAATAAAACCACTACTTTAGCACAAAAATATATGTCTTGAGTATCCTTTATAATATATTAAAATTTTCTAGAACTTAATTGTTAGTTGTTATGGATAAACTTTCTACTTTATTTTAAAGCGATCCTAGCAATTCTCTCTCTTTATCTTACAAAATGTTATTGAGGAATTTAACTATCCCTTTCCCCCTGATACTTTCAGCATCTCTGGATTTTTTTTTCTTTTATCATTTGAATATTCCCTGCAAGAGTATTTCATTGCGTGACCTCAGCAGAAGTTCTAAAATCTTATGTGCCTGAGAATGTTTTATGCCCTCACATTTGAAGAATTATTTAGCTGGATAATACTTGAAAATTATTACTCCATATTCTTATCGAAGTATGTGACAATTTGATTCTTGTTTCTATACAAGTGATTGGCTATTTCTCTCAAAGGCTTTTAGAATATTCTCACTGTTGTCTTTAATATTCTTAAATTTCACTAAATGTGTTAGGTATTATTATCCCCTTCTCCCTCCTGTTAAGCACTCTAGGGTCTCTTTCAACTTGAGGTCTTCCATCTCTCTTGAATCTTGTGACTTTTATCTTTATTATCACATTTTATGTGTATTTTTCTAGATCTTTAGTCTTTATTACTTTTTAAATTACTAATTCATTCTTCAGCACTATACTTCGGTTTTGGAATTCTCATAGCCTCGAACCCATGATCAGATAAATCCCCATGTTTAAACCAACCAGCTAGATGGCATTTGTTTTAGCAGCTGAAAAACTAAAACAGTCTACTTCAATATTCTGCTTCCAGTGGTTTAAGTTGTTCAATTTAAAACTCTCTTTTACAATAGTTGTCCTACTCAGATGTCTGGTATTTGATTTGTGAGTTCCTGGGGATATTAGTTACTCTGTTTGGTCAGGGTTGCTAGAGAAAAGCTAAAAGTCAGAAGGAGACAAGCACCAAGGCAGGAAGCTCCAAGCACTGAAGTGACTGTTGATGGCCCCCATTTGCTGACTCTCCTCCAAGTGACCCCATTGGTCAGGTCTCCCTAGGCCAGAGACTGTTCACTTAGGCTCTGCTGGACTAGTTCTAGATGGTCAGGGACTGTTCACTTAAGTTCTGCTGGAACAGTTCTAGATGTTTGGAAAGGGGGAGTCCAGAGAAGCATGCGTGTCCAAGGGCAGTTGATCAGCCCCATGGCTTTTCATCTACAGCTCTGCTTGTCACTTTTGTTTACATGTTGTTTTTGTGTTAAGGGTTTGTTGTGGGCTGCATTATGGTCCCCCAAAGATGTTAATGTCCTCATTCTTGGAACCTATCATTGTATTACTTTACATAGCAAAAGGGACATTGCAGGTGGGATTAAATTAAGAATGTTGAGATGATGAGATTGACCTGGATTATCCAATGTAAACACAACGTTACTTATAAGAGAGATTCGAGAGGGTCAATGTCAGGAAAGGTCAGCAGACAATGGAACCAGAGTTTGGAGTGATGTACTTTAAAGATGCAAATGGGAAAAAGGTCATAAACCAAGGAATGCAAGTGGCCTCTAGAAGCTGGAAAAAGAAGGAAATATTCCCCCCTGGAGTTTCCAGGAGGAATGCAGCTCTGCGAACACCTTGATTTTTTTATTTCTAACCTTCAGAACTATAAGGAAATAAATTTGGTTTTTGAGCTACTAAGTCTGTGAAATTTGTTACAGCAGCAATAGGAATCTAATATAATAGTATTAATAGTGAAACATTAAAAACAAACTACAGAAAAGTTAAATTATGAATTAAAAAAATAAAATATGTATTTTGGAGCCATTAGATTATGTTGTAGGAAATATTTAATTACATAAACTGACTATGTTATATTATTAAATTTAAAAAAGTGTTATTAAACAGGATGTTAAGTAACTCAATTTTAAAAAGGAATTTACAAATAACAATAGCAAGCATTTACTAAGTACTTTTGTGTGCATGTACCTCTCACTTTTAAACAACTGAAGATGTAGTATCTCAATTACTATCCCCATGAAGTGGGTAATAGTATCTCCATTTTAAAGATGAAGTAAAAAGGCACCAAGAAGCTAAGAAACTTGCCCAAAATTCCCCTTGGGGGAATAGAAAGAAATGGGGAAAATTCAACTTCCCCATTTGGAGAATTCCCGATATTCTTGCAAGCATTGGGAACAACCAATTCAATAGGCCGAGTTCTCAGTCTTGGGGTTTGTTCCTATGAAACTTATCCCCACAAAGGATAGGCTAAACCTACTTAAAATTAGGACTCCCTCCCTCTTTCAGCCAACACAGCAAGCAAACTCACTGCCCTTCCTGTTTGCATGGGACATGACTCCCAGGGATGTGACCCTCCCTGGCAATGTGGGACAGAAATTCTAGAATGAGCTGGGACTCAGCATCAAAGGATTGAGAAAACCTTCTCAACCAAAAGGGGGAAGAGAGAAATGAGACAAAATAAAGCGTCAGTGGCTGAGAGATTTCAAACAGAGTGGAGAGGTTATCCTTACGCATTATATAGATATCCTCTTTTTAGTTTAAGGTGTATTAGAGTGGTTAGAGGGAAGTACCTGAAACTGCAGAGCTGGGTTCCAGTAGCCATGTTTCTTGAAGGTGATTGTATAATGATACAGCTTTTGCAATGTGACTGTGTGATTGTGAAAACCGTGTGTCTGATGCTGCTTTTATCTATGGTATGGATAGATAAGTAAAAAATATGGACAAAAAAATAAATAAATAATAGGGGGAACAAATGCTAAAATAAATTGAGTAGATTGAAATACTAGTGATCAATGAAAGGGAGTAGTAAGGTATAGAAAAAAATAGGGGGGACAAAGGTTAAAATAAATTGGGTAAATGGAAATACTAGTGGCCAGTGAGAGGGAGGGGTGGGGGTATGTATGGTAGGTGTGAGTTTTTTCTTTTTACGTCTTTTTCTGGAGTGATGCAAAATGTTCTAAGAAATGATCATGGTGATGAATACACAAGTATGTGATGATATTGTGAGCCACTGATCATACACCGAGTATGGAATGTTCGTATGTTAAGAATGGTTTTGTTTGCACGTTGTTTTGTCAATAAAAATATTTAAAAAAGCTTGCCCAATACCACATGTCTAATAAATGGCAAAGTCAGGATTTGAAGTTAGGTTATTAGACCCTGAGTTGCCCTTTTAATTTTGAATAAATAATGGTGGACTAAACAAATCAATGTCTATAGAGCCATTGTAATACTATGTGGTAGAAAACTGGTGAGTTATTTTCTTCTTTTCTTTATCTGAACAATAAACTTTAATTCCTTTTGAAATACAGGAAAAAGTAATTTTTAAAAGGATAGAAAATAAAAGTTTTAAATATCTGTTGAGATGATTTTTAGAAAAGTATTTCCTGCTCTCATTTTATTTTTAGAAGAAAATAGCACCTGTGTTCTTTCAAACTAAATAGCCATATGGATTTCATATATGAATCATCTAGAGAATGAAAGTGTGTCATGACCTACCTGATTAGTTCCATTCTGAGTTTTACACACCTACATACATATATTTAAATCCCAATACACTTACTTATAAATACCAATAAAATGCATATGAGAAAACCAAATTAAAGAAGAACTGAAAATTAACCATAGAGAAATAATGGCATTGAGTTAGGCTCCACTATCACCCAGCCTGTCGCCACTTACAAATAAATACCTACAGAAACGGAAAAAAGTAAAACCAAAAACCAGTATCACCAACATAATAGAGCCATGCTAAAAGAAAATGCAATTGGTGGCACACTTGCACTATGCTCTTGCTGAAAGGAAATAAGATGACTCACAGATTCTGCTTCTACCAGATCCCTCCATCAATATATGAAGTCTCTACTAAAGTACCTCTCGGCAGCTATCCCTCTGCTATATTCTGCTTTTTGAAGTAGTCAGAGTGCTGATTCACACACCCTCAATCACTTCTAGCCACTATACATCTTGTTGATAAATTGTATTTCCCAGAAAATAAAAAGGCAGATCATCGAGAAACAGGCATAGCACTAGATAGAGAAAAGAATTGCCTCACAGGGTCTACATCTCATTTCCAATCATTTCAGTCCTTGGAATTTTGTAACAATAAGAAATGATGGTTGTGCTTTCTCATTGACATCATCCCTTTAAAAGGCTAGGCTGTTGTGGTGGTTGGAAAGGATGTATGTACCCTTGAAAAGCCATGTTTTAATCAAAATCCCATTTTGTAAAGGCAGACTAATCCCCTATTCAATACTGTATGTAATTAGATCATCTCCCTAGAGATGTAACCCAATCAAGAGTGGTTGTTAAACTGGATTAGGGGAGGCGTGTCTCCACCCATTCAGATGGGTCTTGATTAGTTTAATGGAATCTATAAAAGAGGAAACATTTTGGAGAAAGCTGGAGATTCACAGAGAGCAGAGAATGCTGTAGCACCACGAAGCAGAGAGTCCATCAGCCAGTGCTTTGGAGATGAAGAAGGAAAACGCCTCCCAGGGAGCTTCATAAAACAGGAAGCCAGGAGAGAAAGCTAGCAGATGACACCTAGCTCGCCATGTGCCCTTCCAGCCAAGAGAGAAGCTGTGGCTGTGTTCACCATGTGCCTTCTCACTTGGGCAAGAAACTCTGAACTTCATTGGCCTGCTTGAACCAAGGTATCTTTCCCTGGGTGCCTTAGATTGGACATTTGTATAGACTTGCTTTAGTTGAGATATTTTCTCGGCCTTAGAACTGTAAACTAATAATTTATTAAATCCCCCCTTTTAAAAGCCATTCTGTTTAGGTGTATTGCATTCTGGCAGCTAGCAGACTAGAACAGCTGTAGATCTAGGAGAAGGCCCTTGTCCATCCACGGCTAAGCAGGGAACTGGGCAAGGAGCTGTACCCTCTACAGACCATCCAGGGACATGCAAGGGAAAAGGACTGAACCAGCAAACAAGTAAACCCAGAAAGGATGAAACCAAGGATAATCCCAGAGCTTTTCCTTTGGCTTAGACTAGGTCTGCCTAGCTCTCCTGTAATGCAAAGATTAGTAAATAGAAATAAACACAAACTCATAATTTCCAGGTACTAGACAACACAAAAAGGGAAATTCCTGGAAATTCAAAAGGAAAAAAAGAACCTCTTTAGTGATTTACTACCAGAAAAAGAATGTCTGTCTTCCTTGTTAACCAGTGTATTCCCAGCTCCTAATACATTGTATGACTGATGGTGGGTATTCGATAAATATTCATTGAATTAATGAATACGTCTTTTAGAAAATTATTCCACATTCTCAGTGGTAGGCAAGTAGTCTTTGACTCTATAACGCATAAGTGTAACGCTATAGAGACAGTAAGTTGAGGCCAAAAAACTGAAAGGGAAATAGGCAAAGTAAAACAATGTAAAAGAAACAAAAGTAAAAGTGTAATTAAGGAAGTAAAAGATCACAGATATAAATAACTTTTCCCTTATATAGGACAATCTTAGTTTGCCAGCCTGCTATAACAAATAGCACACAATGGGCTAGCTTAAACAGTAGAAATTTAATGGCTCACAATTTTGAGGCTAAAAAGTCCAAAATTAGACATTAGCAAGGCTTGCTTTGTACAGGACTCTGTAGCATTTGGAGCTGGCTGCCAGCAATCTTTGAGGTTCCTCAGCTTGTATCTCTGCTTCCAAGCCCTCTCCTTTATGGCTTCTGTGATTTCTGCGTTCTTTTTAAAAGACCTCGAGTAATCCAGATTAAAACCTACTCTCATTTGACTGCCACACCTCAACTAAAACTTGCACATTTAAGAGGTCCTAGTTACAAGGCATTCACACCCATGGGAAAATGGATTAAGATTAAGAACATGTCTAAATCGGGGTACATAATTCAATTCACCACACATACAAAATACTTGTTCTCAGTACTTTAACTTTATGTTATTTTTTAATGTACAAAAATATTAAGATTTTATGTAATAGAATTTCTCTTTTTTCTTTTCTGCTTTTTAGTTTTTATGTCTGACTTAGCAAAGTCCTCAGCATACTAAAATAATAAAATACTTGCCCCATTTCTTTCTTTTTTTTTTGTATGCTGAATGGTGGGGTCACATTTCATTTTTTTTCCATGAGAATAGCCCATTATTACAGCACTATTTGTTGAATTTTTTGTTTGTTTGTTTTGCTTGTTTGTTTTTTTGGGAAGTGCATGGACTGTCCCATTTAATTTAAACTTTATTTTTTAATGTAAATCTCTTTCACCCAATTGAAATTTATTCTTATGCATGGTGAGAGATTTGTGGTTAATGAATGACATTAAACAAAAAACTTTAAAAGAAGTTATTTATGGTGAATTCTGTCTCTTGTCATAGCAGACTAAGTAATTTGGATCATTATTTTCACTAATGATAATTAGACAAGCTGAAAATATTATAAAAATCATCTCCTTGAAAACTCTGGGGAATTAACATGAGAGTGACAAATGAGCAGGCTAAGATCCATGAGGGGGTGAAAATCTAAAGAAGGGAGCCTGGCATCCAGAATGACTTTGCACTAGCTGTTCACCAATTGCAGAAGAGGCCAAGCAGTTGAGAGCCTGAGCAGCCAAAGCAGGGGTCCAGGACCTGTCCAGCTATGGGCCTGGTAACACTCCAGTGCTTTGGGGACCTTTCAGGGCTGCCACTCAGGAGTAAGTGTGAGATGGAGTAGACCCTCTCACAGGGCCTGCAACTCATTTAGAATCATTTCAGTCCCTGGAATAGGATTAAAGAGATCTTAGATTGCTAGGCACACCAGGTGCTGGCCTGAGCACTGAGCCCCAAATTATTCCTAGAAAACAATCTTTCAAATATAATGTCCTACGGGATAAGATAACTAGGCATACCAAGAGAAATGACAATAAGACTAGAGTCAAATCAGGGCTCCATCAGAAAAAGAGAAAGCAATTTTATATATTCCTGATGTCGAGTATTTTAATACAGGAATTGGAGGCATATCTCACCCCAGGCAGGTCTGAGGGACTGAAGAGCTGAGAAGCTACCACTGAAGAGCACTGCACTCACCCTGAAGCGCCAAAGTAGAGTCTCAAAGGCTTGCCAATAGCAGCAATAATTCTCAAGAAATTCCCAGAAGCTCCCACAAACTCTCACAGGCTGCAGAAGTGAAATAGAGGATTTTTTTTATTTAAAAATTTTTTTTTTGCATGGGCAGGCTCTGGGAATCGAACCCAGGTCTCGGCACGGCAGGTGAGAACTCTGCCACTGCGGCACCCCGGACGTAGAGGATCTTAAGGGTCCACCAGGAAGCCACTGCGAATCTCAGGTGTGCCACACATCCAGATGCAAATGCCTCTGAGAACAATGACTTCTTTTCCTTTCCTAGGTTCTAGTCCCTTCCAAGGGTCTCTCACCTCACAGAGGTGAGGAGGGGAGAGGATTTTGAGAAATGTGGCCCTTCCCTCCTTTTCTTCACTTCTTTTCTTCACTTCTAGAATATAGAAACATGAGAGAACTTCTTTATTAACTTAGGACTGTTACTTACGACACAGAAAGCATTAACCTTAAAAGAAAAGATTACTTGGACTACATTAAAATCAAGAAATTCTTCTCATCAAAAGACACCATTTGGGTGGGCCATGGTGGCTCAGTGGCAGAGTTCTCGCCTGCCATGCTGGAGGCCTGGGTTCGAATCTGGTGCCTGCCCATGCAAAAAAAAAAAAAAAGAAAAAGACACCATCAATACAGTGAAAAGACAAATTACATAATAGAAGATATTTTCAGCACACATAGCAGGGGTTTATATCCAGTAGGTATAATGAACTATGACTCAATAAGGAAAAAAAAAAAGCCTGACAAACTAACAGTAAAATGGTAAGCAAAGGCATGTTGCAAAAGAGAATCTCTAAATAGTCAATAAACATGTGAAAGATGTTCAGTCTCATTAGTAATTAGACAAATGGAAATTTAAAGTATAATGAGATGCTATTATACAAATACTAGAATATGTAAAACGTAAATGATTGAAAATATTAAGTACTGGAGAGGATATGAACAGGACGGGTGAGAAGGATGATTGAAACTACTAATGTTGGCATTACCTCCTAACGTCAAAGATATACATATCTTATCACCCAACATTTCCACTCATTTTTATATTCAATAGAACTGTGTGCACATTTGTTCCAAGATACATACAATAATCTTCAGAGGCCCATAACTTGTAATAGCATGACTTAAAACAACCCAAGTATCCATTAAAAATAAAATAGAGAGATAAATTATGACATGTTCATGCAATGGAACATTATACAGCAGTGAAAAATGAATGAACTATTTATTCATCCAAAAATTTAAATGAATCTCAGACATATTATTGGGAGACAGAAGCAAATTATTAAGCAATACATACTGTGAGATTCCATTTATGTAAAGTTTAAAAACAGGAAAAGCTGTATCACCATTATAGGAACTGCATGTATGGACATGGAAACTATTTTTTTTAAAAAAAGAATTATGTACCACAGAAGACAGAATGTGGTTCTCTTTGAAGGCAGAAGGGGAGCAGTGATTAAGATGGGGCCTCAAGGTTGCTTGCTGGAATGGGGTCAACATTCTATTTCTTGTCTTGCCTCATTTTGTGATAATTCATTGAGCTTTGTAGTTATTTTGTAGATTTGTCTGTATTTCACACTAGTACAGTGAAGTTACCTTCAGGGTTCTCCCAGTATCATATATAATTCCTACAGTGTACTGTCAACTGTGGGTACATGATTAGAGAGAAGTGATATAAAGAAATCTGGCTTCTGATATGTTTGGGTTTTGCCTTCCATAGCCCCAGGCTGTATTTATGCTTTCAACTTATTTTATGGTTCTGCTTACTCTAGCTTCCCCAACCAGCCACTTGCTGACACCATTTTCAACAGCGATAAGCCTGTTCTGCTCTTCACCCGCCTCCAATTCCACTTCCTCCCACGTACACTCAGTGAGGTCCTGGTCATTTTAAAGACAGCCTCAGTGGTCACCTGCTTTGCCCTTTCATTGCCCATTCTACTGTGTCCCCTCCTCATCCGTCTTAGAATTATTTGCTCCACTGTTCTACTTTCCATCGTTCGCATGATATGTTATCTAACAGCATTTTAATCTATTATTTGCGTATCTCCTTCACCTACAAGACTGTAATCCTTCTTGAGGGTAGGTCCTTTCTACATACCTCTTCTGTTTTCTATTGCTAGCACTTACAACAATGCCTCAGTGAAACTAGGATCTCAGCAATTTTGTGGAATGTAGTTCAATAGTTCGTTGCCAAGCTGGCAATGAAGTTGTGAAATCTGAGTGTTTTGAATACACCCATAAAATGGTAAAATTTCACCAATCATGATCAAATTTCGCCAAACATGTTTTTTACATTGTTTACACATGACTGATAGACCATCTGATATAAAAATATCATGATCAACTGGTCATATTTTTGTATCGAGTAAATAGCATAGTTCAATCTCTAAAGTGCAAAATTGTTTATAACTAGAAATATTCCACTGGATTGGGGTAGAGTACATTTATAGCAATATAAGCCTTTTCAAAATAAGTTTTGAGAAAGCAGGGCCAAAAGATGTTATACTTTTCCATCAAATATAACAGAGTTTATAATAAGGGATCTCATGCAATAGTGAAATTGCATGAAAATATTCTAGAACTGACAGAGACATCCTCAGGAATACTCCATTGTTGCAGGGGCTTCTCACATAATGCCAATCATACTTGAAGATTAAGGAAAATAAATGTGTGTATTGTGATGTCCCTAAAAGTTTCTATGACTGACTCACATGTTCAATCAGTAGAACTATTTTCAGCATCTTCTAATTTGCTTTTGTGTGTTTTTGGTTGTCAAATCCTAGAGCACAGGAAAGAAGTTATATGTGGCTAATAATTGGAAAATGTAATGCTTTTCTCTTGCTGATGAGTTCGATGTTCCTAGCCCTGCAGTGTCATCCCAGTAAGCAGGGCGAGCAGTTTGATATTCCTCTCCCAGTGCAGCTTCAACTCGCCCCCTAGCGTTTAGGAACTTCACCAAGTGCTTTTCGTCAGAATGTCTGCAGGTATCCAAGCTGCGTGATTTTCTTAAAAGTATTTTGCACCTAGCAGAATTCTGGTTTTGGAAAAGTAAAAGATCATCTCCAACAAATATTTTCTTTATGATATTTTCCTTGTATTATTTCAGTCATCAAATGTCTATTAAGCAAAGATGATGTTCAAACCAGTGTTAGGATACAAGCTAAAAATAGTCCCTTCTCTCAAAAAACTTAAGGTCTATGTATAGTACAAAAACATAAAAAAATCAGAGTTTGTGGGTTTAGTGTCATTTCTATCTACCTATTTAAGAGTTAAATTAAATTTTTTTTTTTTTTTAGGCAGTCTGCCCAATGTCACATTTCATTCTTTTTCCATGTGAGTATCCTGTTATGGCAGCACTATTTGTTGAATTCTTGTTTGTTTGTTTTTTCTTTCTTTGTTTTGCTTGTTTGTTTGTTTTTGGGAAGTGCACTAGGGCCGGAAATTGAACCGAGGTCTCCTGCATGGCAAGTGAGAATTCTACCACTGAACTACCCTTGCACCCCCGAATTTTAAATGATTTTAAGTTGTGTTTTTAAATGGAAACATGAAATGGTGATTAGAAAGAGGAAGTATAAAGCAGAACCTTACAGTCTATGGGCCCAACCCAAAAATGAAGATTCTGAAACTTTTCTCTTGCAACATCTTCCCTCTGATCCGACTGTTTCCTGCAAATAAACTTTACAATGAAGAAAGGATAGATGTGCAATCCATTCATTGAGAGTATAGCGAGAAACTGGGAAGAATGGACTGTTGCTACTTAAAATGTGTTGCATTTTATAGCGGTGCCAATGGTCTAAATCTGAACATGTATTCCTTGACAAATTATGGAATAATAAAATCCTGAAATTATAGTTGTTGCTGCAACATTTAAAAACAGCAACAGGGGTGCATGGGTAGTTCAGTGGCAGAATTCTCATCCGCCATGCGGGAGACGTGGGTTTGCTTCTGGGCCCATGCGCGTCCCAAAAACAAACAAAAAGCAAAAAACAAACAAAAAAATCTCAACAAATGATGCTGCAATAATGGGATTCTCACATGGAAAAATAATGAAATGTGGCTCCAGCATATAGCATACAAAAAAAAAAGACACCAACACAAATTCTGAAAATTTTTTTTTTTTTTGCAACTGAAAAAAGAAAAGATTAAAAGAGAGCAACAAAATGAAGAACCCAAACAGTAAACACAATTTTTAATGCTCAACTATTTCTCCCAAATCAGTTTCGGAATCACAAGATGAAGTTCACATGATAGAAAAAAATACCATAAATTTGTGTGTTATAATGGCTAAAACGTTATCAAAGTGACAATATAGAATGACCCATTTTATGGTTCTTAGAAGACACATGAACAAATTGTTCAGATACTCTGGTTAACCTAGTTCTTTTCTTTCAAACTAGGTAAAAGCAGAGATATTAATGATTTGGGCCTTTTATTGATACTTGTTTTCAAATTTTGTAGGGATGATGTGTATGAGTGCTCAATAGTAAAATCAATGAGATATTTTAAAATTACTATGTGCCATTTTAGTGATCCCGTGTGCAGGCAGCATAAGCATGAGAAGTTTGCCTGAGTGGGCGCGGGAGCAGCTGCCCGTGTCACACCCACTGGTCAGAGAGAGACCTCCTCAGCCTGCACCGAAAACCCCTCACCTCTGAGAGAGTTCATGGTATGCTCAATGGAGTAGCAAAACTGGCAACCTTTACTTGTTAAAAAGTGGTTTAATATATTTTAGATGAATTTAAATGAATGAATTAATTTAATGAATTTAATGATGAATAAAATGAAGAAGTATCTTTGCAAGTTTCTAACACAGATTTATTCTGGCTCAGGCAGGGCTGGACAATTGTCAGTTTTCATGGCACAAAAAACATCATGACAAAGGGTAAAAGGAATGGAGAAAGGTCAGGAATTCTCATTCCAGCATAATAATAACGAAGCACAAACCTGGCTCATTTAACAGGGATTTTTCTTTAAATTTTGCACACTTTCAAGGAGTAACTTCAAGGGAGCACTGAATGTTTTTATCACAAATGTTCAAAATTGTCATAATGCATGTAAATTACAGTGTTTATGGAAGAATAAAGAACATCATGTCATCTTATTGCCTGCCAAAGTCCTTTGGAGAAGATTTCTTTGAGATAGAAAGACTGGGTGTTTCCTTTTAGTCATCTTGTGACACAAGCATCTTCTTGTCTTAACAAGATACTCCAACTAATGAAGTCCTCACCCAGAATAATATTCCATTTTTTGGCAGCATCTTGGGCTTCTCTCCACAATTGTTTCCTCCATGATCTTTCTAAGCAATTTTTAATAATTGTCATTTGTATCCATATTGTTCTTTCAATCCATAATCCCTAAATACTGTGATGGAAATTTTTCTGTTTTCTAAAACATATAGGCAGAATCAATTCTTTTTAATTTTGCTGAATTTTCTGCAATTGTTGGGGGTCAATACCATAGCATTGTGTCCAATAAATAATGAAACAAATAGAGCCACATTAAGACTTTCATAGGCCTTAGGCACCTTCAAAACAATAATGTTTAAAATGATATTTTATGACTGTTGGTGTAAAGACAAATACAGTCTAATCCTGATTTGCTTTTATGCAGTCACTCTTATTTTATTCTGTTTTTCTGACTTTAAAAGAAATTAAAATCAAAATAGTTTTGAGGGTCCCTAAAAGTATCATAAGCCCTGGGCCCTGCACCCACTTTGTCTAAAGATGTCGCCCCTTTGCAGGAAGAACATACCTTTATTCCATCACATGAGGAATTTAAAAGATTTTTAGGTTCAAATTATCTCATGAGGAATTTTGTTTGTTCATAGCTATGTCTCAGGTCCCTGGGGATGCTGCACAGACCAACTAGGACGGTGAGGAAATCCCCTCACCCTCTTTGAAGAGAACATGTTTACCTTCCTCCATGTTAAATATAGGGGCAGGTGGAGGCAGAGGGTCCTTTGTAATATTGCATTTGGAAAAGGTGCTTCACCTGTCTTTAAAGAATTTTTGAAAGTCATTGTTATAGAATGTATATATTATTAACGAATATGAATCAGTCAATATATTCAAAACATCTATTTTAATTACCTTCATCATATATCTATGTCTAGAAATTACTGAATTATATATGTGTGCATTAAAATTTCTGCATATGCTATGAGATTTAAATACAGGGAGTCATTTACTTTCTTCCCAGAAAGACGCAAATGAAATGGCATAGCACAAGTTCATTGCTTTCAACCCCTTATTGTTTAGTTTATTAAACAAATACTTTTGTCAGATTTATTTTTTTAATTTTTGTCAGATTTTTACAGCATTATAAGTGCCTTTGATTTTATTCTCTATTAAAAATAAGGTAGTGAGACTATTCTGTTGATTTATTTTGCATTGTCCAACCCAGTTAGCTAATGCAAATTCATCTATCACAGCTGATTGCATTTGCCAGCTGCTTAGTATTTTTGTCCTTTTTTTTTCTCTTTTTTTTACTACCCTTTTTTGACAAACACAGTGAAGTTGTGACCTCGCTGTGTTACTAGTTCAAAGTTCTGATGAGCAATCTAGTAACAAGAGGCTAGAAGAGATAAAAGATGAGTGGAAGAAAAACCAAGTCACTAAATATGAAAACCTCAGGAATTTCAGTTTCTCTTAATGTTTATGTACTGCTCCTTATTTCTGAACACAAGCTCATCAATGTCAGCACGAGTCCGTGTATGTTGAAATCATCAGGTTTTAGAGGTAGAAGCTAGTTAGGGACACCGTGTTTTTGGGGAGAGCTCTAGGCTGGGGGAGAGATCCTGGTTCTGCCAGTTTCTGCTTGCTCTCAGGATAGTCACCTGCCTCCACAAGCTTTGGCTTCCTTCCCTGCAAAGTGGGAATAATCACCTCTCTTTTCAGCATTATTGCTAAGATGAAAATGAGACAGGGAAAGGCAGTGCTGCAGACTAGATGATCTGAAATCACACCTAATTAAAAAGCTTAGAAATTCTGCATAAACATTACAAACTTACAAATACTTAGCTGCATTAACAATATTGTTAGGGAAATCTCTAGGAGTCATAAACGAAAAGGGAGCCATGAAACCAGAGAAATTAGACTGAGTTTACAGTGTAGCTGCCTTGGTTGGGTTAGTCAGTGGTGATCATCTAGTGGCGTTTTGGTGCCTACTCAAAACGGAAGACAAGACAAAGGGATAGTTAAATACCCTGCATAAAGCTAGACTCCTTCACAGGCTGCAGTCTATGTGGAAGCGCCCATGAAGAACAAAAGTCCAAGCACCCACACGAGGAGAGGACAAGGAAGCTTATCTTTTTCAGTCTGAATTCTGTGTATACAAGAGAAACAATTTCTTTGGGAAATTTAATCACTTGTCTGTACTATATTCAGGTTAGGGACTCAAATTTGTATCTAATACATGTCCTAGAAATCCCCACATTGAGAAACATTTTTTTTCCAGGTCAGTAGCCTCTGGCAAAACAAATACAATCTCCTTTGAATGGACATTCCTCCATTAAAGAATGTGCAGGCTCCTTGCAAATTACATCCTGATGAAGATAAGCTTAGCACTCAAACTTAATTTAAAAAAGGACCCAGAGTAACATTCACTTAAGGAAGGATAGACAGTACCAACAAACAGCAAAATTAAGTCAAGAACTTCAAGGACTTGAACAAACCTACGAAGATTTTTAAATAAGTATCTTTAAAATAACTAAGGGCATAAAACTGGATCCAAAAGTAAGACAATATCATGATACCATGAAAAATGTACAAATGGATTTGGAAAAAGTTAAAAATTCTAGACACGAAAAGTATAGTAAATGTGTTTTTTAAACTCAATGAAGTTATTTAATAGAAGCCCAAACACACCTGAAGAGAAAACTGGATTTCTGCTTAAACTTGGAAGTTTCATGTTTACACATGTGCTTTCTTGAAAGCCCACAAAAATGATATCCAAAAGAAATTTGTAAGTGAAAATACAAAAAGACAAAGAAATGTGTCGAGGAGACAATAGCAACAAAATATTGGAAGTTGGAAAAGTGAGGAGTAACTTGGCATATAGGTGAGTGGTAACTCAGCAGTGCAACAGAGAAAACTGAAAACTGTGCTAGTTGTTAGGAAGCAAGAGGAAAGCTGATTTATACATGCCACAGAAGGCCAGGAAGCTCAGGAAATGAGATGTGAGTGGTACTCTGAAAATAGCATTCAGATTGGGCTAGGGAAAAAAGGAAACCAGACTGAAACCATGTATAAGAAAAGAAAGTTCTGCCAAATCTTCTCCCAAACCCCATGTGTCTGGATGACTGACACACACCAACTTGGCAGAATGCGAACTGTGTATTCACTGAAAGGGTGATACACAAGGATTCTGGATTTAGGAACAAAGACTTAGCTGAAGGTGGGGTTACTGGACTGAAATCAGATTAAATGAAAGCCTGCATGATGTGTGGTAAGGAGTCACCAATTCCTTTTCCCCCTTTTTTGTCCCAGAAAGTTGGTGTCACTATATACCCCAAGGCAAGAGATTGGAGGAATATATTTCCAGGAAACTGACCCCGTAAAGAAAAGAGTTGCTGATACTGAGAGTAGAAAATTCCCCCCCAAAAATAGTACAGCATGAGCACCCTATGGTCGTAAGTGTGAAAGCCACTTGTTAATAAGCACCAGATGTATACACAGAATTTCTAATCAGCTATATAGTGACTCATTCTTGAATATGAACCAATGTCCAGGGATCGCCAGGTGTTTGAGGGGAGAGAAAGAGAGAGAGACTAAAACAAATAGACTTAAAGAAAGCGGAGACAATTAAAGGAGTAGAAAAGGCAATTTTGTTTGAAGTATAATACTCCATAGAGAGAAAGATATTGCATCTCTGAAGCCAAAAAAAAAAGTAGCTTTCAAAAAGGAAGATTTCATGAGTAGAAAAGAGTCCTCGGATTACAAATATGAGAGCAGAAATAAAAATTGATTTAAAACTTCAGAAAAAAATTAAGGAAAACTTGCAGAAATTACCTCCAAAAAACAGAGAGAAAACAGAAAAAATCAGAAACTTTGAGAATCAGCTCAGTAACTCCAACATCCAAATAATCAGAGTTCTAGGAGTATTTAACAAGATGTTTTCTCCATCATTCTTGAAATGTCCTTTACACTTGATTTCTAAAGCCCTGCTATGGTGATTTGAACTTCTGTGTACCCCAGGAAAACATGTCCTCAGACTTAACCCATTCCTGTGGGGGTGAACCCATTGTAAGTAGGATCTCTTAAAGATGTTACTTTTAATAAAGATGCAGCCCAACCCAAATACGATGGCTCTGAATCTTATTACTGGAGTCCTTTATAAGCAGAATGAAATTCAGATGAGAGAGAGAAAGCCTCAGAGGAAGAACCCGAGCTGAACATTTAACAGAACCCTGAAGAGAAGGGAAAGGTCAGGAGAGGCCATCACATACACTGCCGTGTGACCAAGAGCCCAGGATTAATGATCGCCAGCTGCCAGCCCCAGAACGCCACAAACTTTGGGGAGGAAGCATCACCCTAATGATGCCTTGATTTGGACTTTTTCCCTAAACTCAAAGAGCCATTAAATTTCCATTGTTTAAACCAGTCCATTGCGTGGTATTTGCTTGAGCAGCCAAGGAAACTGAAACACTCACCCTCTGCTGACACTTCTCCCACCCATCCGGCCACTTTTTCTGCATCTCTTTGACTTGTCCTCTTCATTTTGCTGAGCTCCAAATATCAGAGAGTCCCAGGGCTAAATCCCTGCCTCTCTTCTCTCTAAATATTTAATTCCCAGGTTGTCTCACTCCAGCTCATGAAAACATGATTTCAAATAGTGTGACTCCCAAATTTATAACTCCAGCCCATGTATCCAACTGTTTATTTTATCATCTGCACTTGGATATCCAATAGGCATCTCAAATTCAATATTTCCAAGATCAAACTCTAAAATCCACTCCCACATATCCCAAGCAAATCCTGATGTATCTCTCAATATTAATCATCTTTAAAAAAAACAATTTACTCATCTAGTTCCTAGGGACCAAAATCGTGATGTCTACCATCTCTCCTCTTATTTTCTCCTATCTAATGTTCAAACTATCCAATAATCCATGCATCAGAAAATTATGTAACTAAGTTACATCTTCAACATATATCCTAAATCCAACTTCTTTTCACTTCCTCTTTCACTGCCACCCAAGACACGGTTTCCATGTCTCTTACTACAAATGCAGTAACCTCATGCCGATTCTCCCTATTTCCACTTCTATCTCCCTAAACACTATTCTGCCCCCAACAAACAGAGTTGAACTCTCAAGTATAAACCTGACTGTGTTATGGCCATGCACAAAACCTTCCAGTGGGTTCCCATCAAATTCAAGGGGGAAAGTATCAATGTTTTTAACATAACCTACAAGTTCTATATAATCTGGCTGCTGGTTGTTCCTCTGACCACATCCCTTATTACTTGCTCTTGTCACTTGCCTCTCACTTATTCTGCTTCAGTTATACTCACCTCTTTGCTGATCCTCAAATGGTTTAGGTCATTTATAACAGCATTTACCATTCTCTCTGCCAAGCTGCTCCTTTCCAGTGCATGGCTCACCCCCTCATTTAGTTTACCTCTACAGAGGCCTTCCCTGAACACTTTATCTAATGAAAACTCCCCTACCCAATGACTCTCCATCCAATTGCCCTATTAATTTTTCTTAAGAATACTTATTATGGTCGGAGGACCTGAGGGTACGATGACTGAGAAAGGGGGGATAAAGGATTAAAAAAAATTGGGTAGACTGAAATACTAGTGGTCAATGAGAGGGAGGTGTAGGGGGTATGGGATGTATGAGTTTTTTTCTTTTTATTTCTTTTTTCTAGAGTGATGCAAATGCTCTAAAAATGAACATATTGATGAATACATAATTATGTGATGAAATTGTGAGCCACTGATTGTATACCATTTATTGACTATATATGTGTGAAGATTTCTCAATAAAAATATTTAAAAAGTGAAGAGAAAAAAACACCTAGGCTTGAACTGAGACTCTATAAAAGTTTCATGCAAAATTTGCTTTCCTGGAGCCTATAATTTCCTGAGGGTTCCTAAATCAGATAACCCAGAGGGACCAACCTCTCTGAAATTACCAAGTAAGTACATTCCCCAATCCTTCAGTGTTCATACCCCTTCTCAACATGAAAAAGTCAGAATGGGCATTGCTAAAGACCCCTATAGAGTGGGAGAAGGATCAAGGGAGAAGGAAGAGTTATAACAGAGAAAATAGGATTTAACAAACCAGTATGACTGCTGAATCACTATACTGATATTTCTCCTAACCTCCAGTGTTTTGGAGTAGCTAGGAGGAAAAAGCTGAAATAGGTGGAATGATAACCCATAACAAACTCTGAAATCTGTTCTGTATTTGTTGAAGTGTACTTTGAAAATTATTGCTTTTTCTTTCTTTTCTTTGTATAAATGTTATACTTCACAATAAAAAAAATTTTTAAAGAATACTTATTACTACCTGATAGTCATATAATATATTTTCTTCTCCTCCTTCTTCCCACTAATACATAAACTCTACAAGGGGACTATATTTTGCTGTTATATCCCAGTTTCTAGAACAGTTCTTGAACATAATCAGAGCTCAATAAATATTTGTTGAATGTTTGTTAAATTAACAAATTTGGATTTCAGATAAGCTTGCCTAGTAAAATTTGGGCAAGAAAATACTACTTAGAAATGTGTACACGTGTGGTTATCTAGATCCTCCCCCTCTAATTAGAGTGCAACATCTCTAGACATTTCTGGAATACTTAGGTACAAGCAAGGTTTCTGCCCTCGTGGGTAAAATTTGTGATGAGTACTATACAGGAAATAAGCAAGGTTATATGCCAGAGAGTAACAGGAGAATGGAGCTAATTTAAATAGAGCAATTAAGGAGATCCATGAGATGAAACCGAACGTTGAGTAGAAGGTACCTACCCTGCCAAGAGTTGAGTAAGTGTCCCAGAAAGATGGAAGAGGAAATGTAAATTCACTTTTCCAGGAAAGAATTTAGTGTGTTAGAGGAGTAGAAAGGAAATGAGCATGACTGGCTTATGGTGAGTAATGGCAGACCTGTAGGACATTATGTCACAAATATATACCTTATGAGCGACTTTGTCAGCCATAGGAAAGATTTGGGTTTTATTCTAAATACAATGAGAAGCAATTAAAATCTTTAAATTAGGGGAGACCATGCTATTTCAGATAATGTCAGTTATAAGTAAAAAGTATATATTAGGAGTAAGTTTCTAGATGAGCAAGTGCCTGAGGCTGAGTAGCATTCTCCATCTTCAGATGACTATAGAACATTCTAAAAAGAGGGAACAACATGTATAAAAGCCTAGAAGCCAGGATTCATGAGTTGACAAATAGTTCAGAATGAGTAAAGAATAGAAGGGGAGAGAAGGGGAGGTGCTATAAAAATAGCCAGAGGCAGATCATAAAGCATGATTGGCCATAATAAAAAGCCATGACTTAGTCTTTAGAGAAGTAGAGTATAATTGAAAGAAAATTCAATTAGGAGACTGATGATGTTTTTTACTTTAACGCCTTAAACTAAGTTGAAAGAATTAGGAACACAGAACTGAGAGTAGAATTTGGAGATATTAAGGAGAAAAAAGTAGTAGAACTTGATGTCTGCTTGGATGTAGAAGAAAGTATAAAAAGAAAGGAGTCAAAGATGGATTTCAGATTTTATGTTGATGATAGGGCAAATACCATCTACTAACCTCTATTTTCCTTTGAAATACAACTACATAAGAAATGATCATGGTGATGAATATACAACTATGTGATAATATTGTGAGTCATTGATTATATACCAAAAATGGAATGTTCATATTTTAAGAATGTTTGTGTTTGTATGTTGTTATGTTTTGTCAATAAAAAAAGAAATACAACTACAATAAAACTAAAGGGGCTTTTTAAAGGCATAAAGATATAATAACAAAAGAATAAGAAAGGGCACTAAAAATCTTGTAGTATTTGAAAAGCAGATGGAAATGTGGGAATTGAAAAGGAAGAGTCAAGATAGTTGACACTTAAGGCTGCAGGGGAAAAAGCCAAGAAACCACTCAGTTTACAACCAGGAATCCCCAAAAGGTAAACTGTGACCTTTGGAAGAAGGGACAAGGATGTGGCTGAAAGTATGAGAATTGGTTGAAAGTCTGTTTAAGAAGCAGTTGAAGCCTTAGATCCTATTGTGTTTGGGTGTATTGAGGAAAAAAAATTGATAAATGTGCAATAAGGAGATGTGATAAGTACACCAACATAAATATTATCAACTCTAATATAAGCCATCCTTTCATTTATCCATTTATTCAGTAGATATGTATTAAGGCAGTGTGGCATTATCACTGGGCCTGGAACTACACTGGGTTCAAATCCCAAGTTATCTGTATGACCTTAGAGAAGTCCCATCACTTCTGTCTGCCTCAGTTTCCCCTTGATACAGTAGGGATATAGAAGGCTCCACCTCAAGGTCGTTGTAAAGATTAAATTCATAACTACTTTTAAATGCCTGGTACACAAATAAGTCTAGCATTCATGCCTACTTCTATTACTACAGTATGTCAAACTGTTCCAGGCCCAGGGGCAGAGTCTCATGGACATTCTAGGGTGGAAGACAAACAGGACACCCGAAGACCAAGAAATAGTGCGATTTCAGAGGCGATAAGTGCTTTGAAGAAAAAGAATGATTTGCTGTGAAATTAGTGGCTATACCAGTAAATGATAAGTGAATAAAACATGCAGTTGGCATTAGATTATGCCTCTATGGAATTTGGAATCCATCAACAATTTAAGAAAGATGGGAGCTAGCATTGTAAGTGCCCTAGACATTTTGCATCTGATCTCATGTAAGCTATCAAGCCACATATGGTGCAGGCAGTATTACACTTAGTTTACAGATGACAAAACTAAGACTCAGTGAAATTCAGTAACTTCTGGGGGTCTTGAGAACCACGTGGGGGGGACGACAGAGCAGAAATTCAGATGCCCATTTGTCTGACTCCAAAGCCTAGGCCATATAGTTCTCATATTTTCTGAATATTTTAATCATTCCCATTGTACAGATAATTGCTATTTCTAACATTAAATTTAGTAAATGGCTTTGTTCTCCATTTTCCCCTTTTTTTGATCACTTTTCTTGGTTTAATATACTTGAAAGGATTTAAATAATTATGTTTAGTTATACTAAAATGGACATTTCAGCATGTTTGTTTGTTTTTTAACTTCATTAGGTATCAAAATATGATACCCAATATATTTATAAAATCACGTCATGGCTTTTTCCTTCTACAGTTATTCATTCTTTTCACTCTAGCATGCAAACCTTAATCCCTACCCATGCCTTCCACTAAATCAGATCACTCACCATAAAGATCTACCAAAGGACTGTTAATTCCTCTCCTTTATGAAAGCCTCTTGGCTTGCGTACTTGTTCAAATCTTCTCTTAGTAAGTAAAAGTGAATTAGGGGTGTGAGGGCAGTTCAGTGGTAGAATTCTCACCTGCCATGCAGGAGACTCAGGTTTGATTCCCAGTCCATGCACTTCCCAAACAAACAAGCAAACAAACGAAAAATCAACCAAACAAAAATTCAGCAACTGGTGCTGCAATAAGGGGATACTCACATGGAAAAAGAATGAAATGTGACCCCTGCCATATAGCATATAAAAAAGAAGAAGGAGAAGGAGAAGAAGAAGAGGAAGAGGAAGAGGAAGAAGTAAAGGTGAACTGGAGTGTATTCTTTATCTCTAATAATCAGGAGTGGCTTATACTTAATTGGTTACCCATTTCCCCCTTATCTTCATATCTGCCCTTTGGTATCTCAAGGTAGAATCTAAAGTATTGCCTTTAGGCAGTTCAGGGACAGAATCACACTGTGTCACAGCGGATTCCACTTGGATGTGCTTGAAGGAAAACACCGTGTTCTTTTTCCATCATGTACTTTAAACTGATATGAAACTAAGCAGTGATGAGACCTTGCCAGTCTCAGGTGCAGGGACCAGGGAGGCTTAGATTCGGTGTTGCAGCTGCTATTTCCACCCTGAGAAATCCATTTAAAATTTCACCAGACCCATCTCCCCGATGGATAGATTTGGAGACAAAAAAACAGATTATCACCATTTTTTCCCCAGCATCGCTTTCCTTTGTGCCATGTGTTTTGATTTATAACCCTCTGCCCATAAATTTCTCTTTCATTGTAGCGTTAGGCACTCTTGTGGGTTTAAAGGAAATTATGCTTAGAGTAGTTAAATTCCAAAAATACTCCAGGAAAATGTTCTTTTTGTATGATGCAAGTCGATGTGAGGGCTCAGTAGCGTATTTCATTGGAAAAAATCATCCATTTTAATGGAATATCCAGTCTAATGGAACATATTGTGCTCAAAGAAAAACTCATTGTTGAGAATGTGCTGAACCAGGTACATAATTTACCAGAATTGAGGCTAAGTTCAGCATATTCTAGAAAAATGAATCACATGAGGTTTGGATCTTGTGCTATGCATTCAACTTAAACAGCACTGTTTGTCTTCTACAACCTTGATGATTTGAGGAAAGCCGAAAACATAGTCACATTGGGAAAATAGGCAGCCAGCAGCTCCCTGTGCTTTTATAATTTTCCCCAAAAGCAGTAGCTGAAACAATACTCCAGAGGCATAACTGCAAAAGAGAGTGGAAAGGGATTCTTTTAATTGTTATAATTGTACAACTTTGGTGCAAGTTTTTTATAACTTGCAAGTTTTCCTTTGCTTTGTCCAAACATCTGAACTCCGATATTCTTTTTGCCTCTCTCACCTATTCTTCTTTGAGTTGTATTTAATGCTAGAGTTGTAGTTTTAATGAACATTCTGTCTCTTTATGTATTTCTTCCCTTTCTTCTTCTTCATGATGAATTAAATCCCCTTAGTCTTCTTATTTTTCCCTGTAACATTACATATTTTCTTTCCCCCCAGGTTTTATTGATCCCTGGCATTGGGCAAGGCCATGTTGCCTTTATCCATGAATTTTTACCTTTACTATTGATCAGCATTCAGGAAACCTTTTCTGTAAAGGGTGAAATCATGACTCTTTTGAGTTTTGTGGGCCACATACTATGCCACAACTATTTAACTATAACATTACAGTGGGAAAGAAGCCTCAGACAATGTGGAAATGAATGAACTTGATGGTGTTTCAATCAACTGTTATTTATAGAAACAGGCAGCAGGATGGATTAGACTCACAGAGTGTAGTCTGCTTGATCCCTGCTATAGACTACAGAATAACACAGCAAACAAAATCTTCATAATTAACCAAACGAGATACAAAAATGTCTAACCTGCCTAGTGTCATGTACCAAACTTCTTCAAATGTTTTAGACACATTAGCATTGCCTTAAAATTGCTGACTTAACAAAATCTATAATGTCAATCAACTGAACACAGCGCTCCTAATTCTTAGAAGGTCCTGTGCATAAGGGACAATAGACTCGACGTCCAGGATTGGAATTCTGTTTTTCTAATTATTATAACTAGTATTTAGAAACTAGCACCTCTGTGCAGGTAAAACTTTACTTTGTCTCAATTTCCTGTGTTGCAGACTTAGAAAAACAATTTTCCTTTCAAGGCAATTGGAAGATACTTTCATTTATTAAATGATTAATAAAGAAAGAAGGATCCTTAATGTAAAGCAGGAAATCCCAACTTTTATTTCTTGTTAATAGTAAAACTTCACTAAGTAATATTCTTTCCTGTTGGTCTAAGCCTATCAAACAACTTCCTGAATTTGCTTCAGTTTTTGGGGAGAGTGTAAGTTTGAAGGATATTTTTTCAGAAAGTAAAATTTTACCTAAAAAAGGTTAAAACATACTTATGATAACATGGTATTGAAGATCATATGGAAATTAGCCTTGTGAATGCAATGGTTGTGCAAAACACAGGAACAAGGCTGCAAGCTTCCAGGAACTTGACGAGGAAACAGAACAAACTGGGGTCCAGGCTCCAAAGTCTCAGGAGGTAGGTTTTATTCGTCTATGGCCAGCGGGCTCAGCTGAGCAGCCTCTGAAAGTCTGAGCCCCTAAAGTTAGGGTTATCACCGGATTTCAAGGGAAGCGCTTGGTTACATACCTATGTACAGAAGGGGTGGGGTCTCTGCAGGAATTTTTCTTAGCCTACCTATGTGCAGTTTCAAATGTTCCCAGGGCAACTATCCTGTTTATGCAGCTTCACCTATTCCTGGGGCCTGGGAGACTTCTCAAAGGGGAAATAGCCAGAGTAAACAGGGGCCTGCTTGCTATGAGAGGAAATGGCTTGGGCAAACAGGGGCTGCCTGCTACATTATTAACTTTGTAATTTTGAAAAATTTTTGAAGTATGGGTGGTATTACTTGTGAGAGCGCTTTTGACTCTTTGTGAGAAAAACACGTTTGATTTTGAGAGTATAGGAAAACCACTGCACAATAACATGGTCGTTTCTACTCTTACACTTTTCTCCTCTTCATTAGTCCCATCTCTACCCCAACCTATTTGCTAAAAAAATATATAATTTTCTTCCATATGTTTTTCCTCAGACCATTGCTTTCTGTTATTCAAAGTAACGAAAAGCTTAGGTTCAAAAGTCAAAATATTTGCGTACCAAAAATAGGAAGAGTGCTTAAAGAAGTGTAAATCATTGCTAATTATTCAGAACCTCCCCTGGGGAGTTACAGGAAGAGAAACTGTGGCTGTTTTCCCTTTTGATTGACTGTTTCGATGTCAGTATTTGGGAACATTTACTCATATAAAACTTTCTTGTCCTCTGATGCTGTTATTTTTAACAATAAACCATCTTTTTAAGGAAATGTGGGAATAATACAGTATTTCAATTAGTTCTTAGCCCTGAGTTAAGGATTTTTTTTCTTATTCTTAATAAAGTTCCTTTCAGTAGACTGTTTAATAATGATACCAATTGTAAGCCAATAAATACTTATATAGCACTCCATGGATAGATACACAGGTGTTTTGGGGAGAAGCAGAGCACAGACCCACAGAAATATAGCAACATGATCCCCAACTAATCTCTAACACCAACATGCAGAGGAGAAAGCTGTCAACATGGAAGGAAGGAGAATAGATGGGAATCAAAGAGAGAGAGAAACAGCCTAGACTAGAAAACTGCCTTCTGGAATTTCTTTGGAGTCCTAAAACCATCCATCTGATCATACAATATATGTTTCTTAACAGTCTTACTTCTCTTGGGACCCAAGAATAGAACACCCTATTTCTAGCAAGTAAATATTTGCTTTGCATTTAACGAAACTGAAGATATTTATCAATTCCAGATTATCTTAAGGAATTAATATTTTCCTAGGAGCTTCTGATTCTAGTTCAATCGTAGAGTAATTATACAGAGTAGACCATTAATTTCCAGAAGGAATACATCCCAAGACCCCTAATTTATTAATATCACAATGGTTAATTTCCTTTAGCAACCTTCTAAACAATCATCATTTTCTTACTCTGTGTCATTTATGCCAACTAAATTACAGAAATTGTAATAACTTTAGTTATTTTCTTTCATCCCCCCCAAATAGGCTTATTATTTGGCTTCCTTATATCCTCTGATAGCTAAACTATCATTGACAGATTTGATGATAAAACAGTTTAGGTATTCAGAAATACTCTTTAGAAATTAGCATGTAGGAAACACCAAAATAAATAGTATAACATTAGGATGTGGCATTATACTTGCCAGATGTTAAAAATGACATAAGGGACAACAGAGAGATTACACTTATAGGTTGACCTCTAATGAAATTTTACATTAAAACTATAAAAACAGAAATTATGAAAGAAGAAGATGTGAAAAGTTCCAGGACAAAAGCCATGGAGTCTTCTACCTGACGTGCTCAATAACGAATTACTGAGACACCGGGATTTCAGAGAGAGAGTTTACTATTAGGCATATAGTAGGAGAGCAGATGCCCTCGCGGCCCAAAGTCTGTCTCCCCGAACTGCAGTAATTTGGGTAGTTTTATTAGCAAAAAGGTGGCAGGGGGTAGGATAATGAGCACAGTGGCCCCCCAGTGATGTACTTAGAGGTAATCTCATTATTGAGCATGCACGGATTGATCACATGCTTTTAGTCACCACGTGTATGAGAGAAAATGGTGGAATGGGGTACAGGTGACTTGTGGATTAAAGTCTAAGCTTCTATACATGTCAGGTGGGCCCATTTTGGTTTGATCCAGTCTTGGTCATCAAGATAATTTTGCACTTGGGATGGGTTAGTCCTGGGCGGACCCAAGACCGTTCGTTAGCACACATTAGGGGCTGTCTTTAGTGATTACAAGACTCTGAAGTTGAAAAACTGGATAACTCGGTACAGATAAAGCTTAGTCACAAGGTTTTTACAATCACAGAAGCAGAAGACAAGGGCTGTACAACCATTATCAGAGATCAAGGCAGCTGGATTACAGTTCAGAGATTTCAGGTATTTCCCTGTCTACTCCAGTTTGCCAGCAGGCAAAAAGGAATATTTATATAATGATTCAGCAATCAAAATCATCCCTTAAATCGCTGATTTATTGGTTACAAAAACAGATGAATATTGAAGTCTTTTTTACATTCTCCTGTCTCATTGCCCATTTGTACACCTCTGGCATTTTAAATAGAAAAAAATAAATAGTCTCCTTGATATAGATAATATGATTTTAATAAACAAAGCTTGCCATAAGAGACAACAGACCCTATTATTAAATTATTACCCTAAAGATCTACAAGTAAACAATTCTAAAATCGAGAATACTTTTGCTATGACATCATAAAGCATCAATACTCTTATATAGGAATCTAGCTTATTTGGTTGGCAGTTACTTGTGCTATGAACTTGGTAATGTTTAAATTGGTGGATATAATGGAAGGTGACAGCTCAGTATGGCTAGATAGTCTGTGAGTGGTTTGCTGAGTTTTTTTAGGTGAACACGGTAAAAATATAATTGTACATACTTTAAAATTTATCAGGTTAGCATTTTCACTATGGTCCATAGTGTTGAAATTTGAGATAGTAACTGTCCTTTTACCTGGGCACTTGAGCAGCCCTCAAAACTTTCTTCTGGCAGCTCAAGGTCCTACCTGTATGTACATTTGTGACCAATTTCCTTGCAATTGTTGGCTGGTTTTTTATTCTGACATACCCTTGAAAGGATCCTCAATATTCACAAGAAAATGCCTTTCCTTGCCTGATCTCATCCGACTCCACCCTTAACTAGCAATGTGGAATAGCTTCAATGGAAACATGCCTGGAAATAGAATTCTAAACTCATTTCAAAGAGTTCAGATGAAACTGAAAGATACAGTATTTACAAAATATTATCTGATCTCTAGGTTTCCTTTCAGGGACTCTAAATTGATTCTTGGGTAAAGTCAAATAGCAAAGAATTTTGTATTTTAGATTCCATATTTTGTATTCCTAATAGGGCCTCTTTTCATTGAGATGACCTGAATAAAACGAGGCTTTCTTGATCCCAACTTAAGTCCTATCTGATTACAAAATTAGGAAAATGTATTTTCATTCAAAAGAAATACAACTCTGGGGTGCAAGGGTAGTACAGTGGTAGAATTTGCGCCTGCCGCGCCGGAGACCCAGGTTCAATTCCTGGCCCATGCACTTCCCAAAACAAACAAACAAACAAAAAGCTCAATGAATGGTGCTGCAATAACGGGATATTTACATGGAAAAAGAGTGAAATGTGACCCCAACATACCAAAAAAAAAAAAAAGAAAGAAAGAAAATGAAATACAACTCTACTCTCCAAAAGCACTGATGAACAATATGGCTCTTTCTGAAGGTTTTCTTGGGGTAGTGTATGGATTGGGGTCAGATGGTGGGAACGATGTTAGAATTATGTCACAGAACATGCGGTAAAAATTCCTCAAGTTATCCTTTCCTAATCTGTGTCCCCTAAGTCTTCTCTCACTGTAGCAGTTGTTCATCTTTATTGCATACACAAAACTCTTAAAACTGCTCTCAGCCCCTTGTCATTCTGTCCCTACTCCTCTTCTTTAGTAGATTTTATTTCCTTTCCACACTTTTCCTTTGTAGAGAAATCTATCCTACCTCTTTTTCTCCCTTAGGCATCACTATCTACCAATCCAAATAGCATGACAACAGCCAGTACACAGGCAGTGCAGAATTAAAAAAAAAAGGAGGGCTGAAAGTACTTATATTTAATTAAATCTTTCTCCTGTCACACTGAATTTTACTTTGACTTTATACCATTGGGAAATAATAATGGTTGTGTGTTTGAAGCTCGCTGCTGTATTATTTTGAAGGCCTTGCTGAACATATTTTTCATTGTTGTTTCTCTTAAGTGATGACCCAGGGTGACATTTCTGTTTGGCCTCAGTATCAGCAAGTGTGCTTCTCCTAATCATTTAGTTGGTCTTTAATCATGGACAGTATAAATCATATAATTCTTTGTATCAGGAACTGGAAGACTTAGGACCAAATGTGGGTTACTCTTCTGGAAAATGTACCAAAGGTACATCATCTTTTCTGCTTTTTTTCTCTTTGTCCTATTTTCTTTTTGTGTTCATTTTTCTTTTTCCTTCTTTCTTTTTTTTTTTTTTTTTTTTTTTTATTTTTTGTGGGGGGGGGGGGTCACATCTCATTCTTTTACCATGTGAGTATCCTGTTATTGCAGCACCATTTGTTGAATTTTTTTTTGTTTATTTTTTCTTTCTTTCTTTGCTTTTTTGTTTTGGGAAGTGCATAGGCTGGGAATCAAACCCAGGTCTCCCAAATAGCAGGCGAGAACTCTACCACTGAATTACCCTTGCACCCCTTCTTGCATACATTTTTAATAATATTTATCTTGTATTACTTGTATTTTTGCGAGTTACCTTAAGTTCTTTCTTGAGCCAGATGCAGAAGAGACGTACAGAGAGGCTTTGATTTTTAAATTATTTAACTCCTTTTTTTTTTGTTACTGTCCCTTTAACCTTCTAAAACCAGTAGGCATCCTGGCCACACATATAAGAAAGCTCTGAAATTTACTCTGTGTTATGTGTTTGAATTTTCATGAATGTCTCTTTTGCTCTGTATTTAAAATATGCCCTTTTTTGGTGCATTCGGAAAAAAGCTTCTTTCTCATGATTTTTGCTATTTTTCAGAGTTGAAATTAGGCATGAGTATCAGTTTTTGTATCTTCAGGGAGACAATCTCAAGCTCTTTAACCTACTTTCTAGTACTAAAATGCCTCATGTCTCAGAAGGCCCAGCTTTCAACAGTAACTTTGCAAAGTAGCTGAATTAAATAATTTGATTTTCTACAAAACTATGGAATCATGAATAGAATGCATCAAGTTTTCAAAACTGTAGATACCCAGATTTCTCTCTACAATAAAAGGTATATTTGAATATAAAATTCCTTCCTTTTTTTCCTTTCCTTCTGTCCTTCCTAAGCTTTTATGTATGTATGTCTTCTTTTTGGCCTCCTCTCAGTTTTCCCTTTCCACCTATTTTTCCATTCCCAACTTTGCTTTTTTTCCTTCTTTTGTCTTTTTCTTTTTCTCTCCTTTCCCTGTTTTTTGTCCTTCCTACTTTATCTGCATTCCCTTGATCATACTCTATCAGATATTAGCTATCTCTCACCTGGAACGTAGCACTGGTCTTTGCTTGTATGACTCCAGTCCGTCTCCACCCAACACAGTCCATTTTGCATGTCATCGCCACATAATTTTTAAAAATGTTCCACATTCTCGCCAGCACTAGATACTGTCAGTCTTTTTAATTCTAGCCAATCTAATGGATATTTAGTGGTCTGTCATTGTGGTTTAATATGAACTTCCTGAATTTTTTTTTTTTTGTAAAACGGCTGCTCAAATCTTGTCCCCATTGTTGTTGGTTTATCTATTATTGAGTTTAACAACATAAGTGATTTTTTTATATATTCTGGATACAGATTTTTTATCTAATATGTACCTTGCATTTTCTTCTTTTTGAAGTCCATTTCTTAGAACAATTAAAAAATTTTTCACAAAGTCTAATTTACCAACATTTTACTTTTTGGTTTGTGCTTTTTCGTGTGTCCTCTAGAATATCTTTGCTGTTTCAAGATCACAAAAATTTTCTCCTATGTTTTCTTCTAGAAGTTTTATAATTTTAGTTTTGTGTTTAGGTATATGAGTCCTTTCAAGTAATTCTTAAATATTTTTTAAGGTAAGGGTGTTGAGGTTCATTTTCTTCCATGTGGATAGCCTGTTCTTCCAGTATCATCTGTTGGAAAGTCTTTCCCTCACTGAATTACCTTGACCTGACATCTTTGTCATATGTCAACTGATCATTTTTGTGAGTGTCTTTTTCTGGACTTCTGTACTGTCCCATTGACCCATATGCCAATCTTTTCACCTAGAAAACTTATCTTGATATCTATATTTATAGTATGGATATTTATAGTAAGTCTTTAAATCAGGTAGTGTAAGTCTTCCAACCTTGTTCTTCTTTTTCAATATTTTCTGTTTATTCTAGGTCAATTGCATTTCCATATCATTTCTTGAATCAGCTTGTCAACTTCTACAAAAGAAATCTGGAATTTTAAAACTAGGATTGCATTGAATCTGTAGATAAAACTGTGTAAGAACTGACATCTTAGCCACATGGAGTCTTCAATACATGAACATGGTACATTTCCCAAGTCATTTCAGTCTTTTTAAATTTCTCTCAGTAATGTTCAAATAGTTTTCAGTGGAGAGCCTTTGTAAAATGAACTAGTATTTATTTTATACTTTTTTTGTGTTGTAAATGAGATTTTCTTTAATTGCATATTTAAATATATGAATCATTTCAAAGGCCTTGTCATCACCCTATCTCCTAATTAGAACCCTTCAGTGACTGTTTCAAACAAGATAGAGCGCTACTTATCCTGAAATTGAAAGCCCATCACTTTCTGAACTTTCCCTTACAGACTTATTACTGATTTCTTATGTATCTTTTAAAATGAAACACTCATTGCTCCAAATGTATACTCCAAACTTGCACAAGGTAGGAAGAGGATCAAGGATGGAGAAAAATATTGGAATATACGTGAAGATCAATAAGTATTAAAGGGTTATAATGTAGAAGAAAGACCCAGATATTAAGTAAACGTGTGGCTTCAGGAGATAAATCTACCACTAGTGCTGGAAACCACAGAGAAACAGATTTCAATACAATACTAATATGATACAATTAGAGCACTCTAAAAATTCAAAGGGTAGCTTCAGAATTTAATAAATCTCCTTGGATAATAAATATCCTAGCAGGGGCAGGACAAGTACATTTTGGAAATATTGGAAATGGCACAATAGAATCAAATGGGAGTTAGACCAGGTCACCTTTCTATGGTCTCTTGTAGCCCTGAAACTATGTAAATGTAACATCTAAATATATTTTTTTCATTTAAAAGAGTCATTTTTAAAAATCTTTTTTTTGGCCTATTTATGTTCAATATTTCATTTAATACTTATTTCTTCAATATATTATGTGATTTATGAACTGTTGCTGAAATGAATGGGAGCTCTGCCAAAAAAAAAAAAAGAAAAGCTTACATGATGTGATGTGCTATCTGAATTTTTGAATCATTCTTCATAGTGTATTATTAATGTATTACTAAATAAGAGAAGCCATTTGTAAATTATTATGAATGATTATTCTTTGTTATGCATGGAAATTATCCACCAGGCTCTTTTAGTGGAGCAGATCTAAACTGATCAAGGCAGCAGGAAACAACGGCTTTGTTGTTTGTCTCAGAGTCTTTTGAAGCAATAATTAATTTTCAAAATGCCAAGGCCAATTGGCAATAGTCAGCATTACCCCCAGAATACAGTCATGGCCTAGCTGCCACAGAGACAAGTTGCCTTGTGTTGCCTATAAATGGATTCTCAGAAAACCTCATTTAAAATTACTGCCATTAATTATGCTGCTGATATAAATAACTTTGATAAAATTAGTGCAGCTGGCCTCCTGTTTGTTTTTCCCATTTGAATGCACTGTACAATGTAACCATTTGAAATAAACATCCATTACAAAGAATGCTTCATTTCAAAAAACATATTATTCTGCTCATCCAGCCAATTGTTAATTTTCCCTCCCTAACCCCCATTTCAATCTTGCACCTATTAAAGAGATGAACAAATTACCAAGATCTCGTAATGTACCAACTAACTAATTAAAACAATACATTGCTGCTGAATAAGGCCATGCATTTAAAATATTTGAATTCGTTTTTATCCTCAATTACTGTTTTCATTTTAAATAATCCCTGCCAGCTTCAAAACCATCGAAAGACATACTCTCCTCTGCCAAATATAGTTATATCATTTCCTAAATACAACTAACTCTTTTGTGTCTAAAAGAAAACAAAAGATGCATCTGTTATTTGATGGACTTTTTGATTCCTAGATATTCCAAGGAAAGGGTCTTGAAGGTAATATACAATTTTGGCCTCACGTTCATTTATTCTATCCCAGGACAGAAGAGAGTGGAGCTCTTTCTTCTTTATTTCACTGTGATTGTTGTCATCTCTATCTCTGCTGTGATCAGGATGGGATTTACCAGTGTCAATTCACTACCAACAAGCTCAATTTACCAGTGTCAGTTCAACTATCAACAAGCTCAATTCAACCCCACCACTCTTTCTCAGCAACCTGCTTCATGAAAGACACTCTGCTAAAATGTGTGAGGATTTCCAGAGTTAGGCATGGCCTCTTTCCTGAGTCTGGTAGGGAGGTAAAAAGATTAACTGTAGAGCACTGTGGCAGCCTGCATGGGATTACACAATCACACCAAGGACAAAATACATGCTATGGCAAGGTCAATACCGCAAACGAAACTGAAAAGAGGTCTTGGAGTTAAATGAATAAATATATACATACATGTGCATAGAGCTTGAGAAATTGACTAAGCCTTGAGGGAAATTCCAAGCCTTTACTCTTATGGTTCCTCTATAGAGCCGAGGCATAGAAACCAAAAGTATGGGGTATATTTGAAACTAGCAAAGAAGCTAGATTTTGCTGGATTCCGAGAGTTACTAGGAAGAGAGACTGAAATTTGTATCAGAAAAGCAGATGGGATCTAGAGTACAGAGACCCTAAAGCCCCAAGCTGGTTCCTTTGTACTTGATTCATTAAGCAGGGAAGAACCATTGACGCCTTTATTTTTGTTTGAAAAGAGAAAGGAAATGATTGGGGCTCACACCTTGGCAAGTTAAATCTCAAACCTCTATGGGAATCAGATTGAAAAAGAGATAAATGGGGGACAGTGCGGACAGAGAGAAGATTGCATCTGATGGAGGGAAAGGCCAGGACCTGGAAGAAAGATCTGCTTGCAGAGAAGTTAGATAGGGCAGAACCCGAAACTAGGGTGCACAAGCCGCAGGGATATCACCCACCCTGAGGGTTGTGGGAGGTGGCCGAGCCAGCAGGTGCATTAGCAACAACAGCCAATCATTTTCTCTTCAGATGTGCAGCTCCAGCCCTGGCCTCTGGATACACTACCTGCCTGCACAGCCCACCGTAAACCTCGTGTCTGCATTTATATTCTCACAGCAGCAGAGCCTGAGACAAAAGTTTGTGCAGGAGATTTGCTTTGGAAATGATCCCTGGGCAGTAGGCACGAGGGAAAAGGGAAAGTGAGACAGAAAAGGAAGAGAATCCAATAGAAGGGTGAAGTATGGGTCAGCCGCTGTGGAACTTGGCCTTGACGCCAGGATTTCCCAAGAAGCATGAAGAACTGACTACCTGGAACCAGGCACGGTTTTCTTCAGCCTTACCCCCTTTTGATTAAGGGTTGCCTGTGGATAATGCTACTATACCTCAGGGTACACTTTGCACCCAGTCTTTCACAGAGTGGCCTCAGTTGATAGTTGGCTAAGCATTCTCTTTCAGAGAAGCTTTCCAAGTTAAAGGCTGGTTAACTTCACTTCGTAATTACCATAGCCCCGTACTGTACAATTTTTAGGTCTACTGCATGCTTCTCCATCTACCTATACCTCATCCAAGCCAGTAACTGATACTCCAGCTTGCTAGGCTTAATCA
>PVIY010008961.1:0-74640 GCA_004026745.1 Myrmecophaga tridactyla | reverse complement strand
ATGACACTATCCCTATAGAGAAGAGTTTGGCACTTTTTAATAATGTTAAACATAAATTTACCTTGTGACACACACTGCATGCCACGGTATTCAACCAAGAGAACCAAAAACATATGTCTATATAATGACACGTACATGCATTTTCATTGCAGCACTATTCCTAGCCTAAGACTTGAGGCAATCCAATATCCATCAACTGCTAAATGTAACAAAATACAGTCTATGCAAAGAATGGAAAATTATCCAGCAATTAAAAATGAACAAGTAATTGGTGTGTGCTTATATGAATTCCCTACTGCTGCTGCATCAAATTACAGCAAGCCTCAGGGCTTAAAACAACACAAGTTCATTATCTTACAGTTATGGAGGTCAGAAATTAATTAAATGGGTCCTGCTAGGCTAAAATTGACAGGGTAGGTTCCTTTCCGGAGGCTCTAGGGAGAATCTGCTTTGCTGCCTTTTCCAGCTTCTGGGAGCTGCCACATCCCTTGTTCATAGTCGCCTTCATCTTCAAAACTAGCAATGATCAGTTAAATGTTTCTAACATTGCATCACTCTGAGTCTTCTGCTTTCATCCTCCACATATAGGGACTCTATGATCACAGGAAACCCACCAGATAATCTAGGATAATCTTCCTGTTTTAGGCAGGGTGGATAAGCAACCCGAATTCCATTTTATATCTTAATTCTCCTTTCCTGTGTAATATAACATATTCACAAGTTCCTAGGATTAAGATGCGGATATCTTGGGCAGGTCATAATTTTCCTTACCATAGTGCTAGACATGAAAGAAACTCAAAATTATCACTCTAGATGAAGGAAACTATAAACAGAAGACTACTTATTGTATGATTTCATTTATATGAAATGGCTAGTAACAGCAAATCTGTAGTGGCTGAAAGCAGATAATTGGTTGCCTAAAGCTGGGTATACGAGTGAGAGTTAACCACAAATGGACATGAGGTGATTTTCGGGGTAATAGAAATGTTCTAAAACTGGATTACAGAGATGGTTACACAATTCTATTAATTTACGAAAGTCATTTAATTGCATACTCATATTTGGTGAATTTTATGGTTTGTAAATTATACCTCAATAAGGATGCTGAAAATAGAGATACATATTGAAGTTTGTTCTAAAGGATTTAAATAGGCTTTCTCTATAAGAAAGCTGTTTGTGACAGTCAGGAAAGAAAGTGGATTAGAAGTCAAATCTTAAGGAGTAATTCCCCTATCAGACAGAAATAGGGTCTTTTTCATGAATCTATATGTATGTTGTATATAAATGTGGAGAGGAAAAAAAAATTATAGAACAATAGTAAAGGAAAAAATCTTTTAACAAAGCAAGAAAGGTTGCTTGAAAATACATTATGCCAAACATTTCCACTTCCTGAAAATAACGATGACGACATTTAATCTTTGAATATTTATGTTGAAAATTCTTTCAAGTGTTTTATGGAATCTGCTTCTGAAATTCTTCAATATGGAATAATAATGAGTAGGCAAAATGGGAAATTATGAACATGATGATAGGAATAACAAATGAAAACAATGTAAGGAAACGTTTTGTTCATACATATTTTACCGCATTTAGCACCCTATACTACAAAGCCTAATTTACTTTTCTGTAACCTAAATTAATTTTTAAAAATCAACTTACATGCCACATTATCTCTCTTGTCCTTGGGGGAAACAACCAAACATGCCACCATTTTTTCAATAAAGCACAAATCATCAGAGAATTGCTTTTGTCCTCTGTAGTTTGCCGCCATCCCATAGAACTACAAATCTGTAATTCATCCTGCTAAGGAGTTACTCCAGGCACAGCCTTGGACAGCTCTCCAAGCCATACAGAAAAGCAGTGAGCAGTGGCAGAGATCTCCAGGGACCTGAACACTCTCCTAAGAATTGAGTGCCTTGGCTGCACTATCATCATCTAGAAAGTTCAGGCCATGCCTATGAAATCTTCTGGGATTTCATACCCAGTCATAACTTGCAGGAGTCAAATACTTCCCCACAAGCAAGACAGTCAATGACCCAGTAAACTAGCAACAAACTAAGGGAAAGTGGCCTTGATTTATGAGAGTCACTATTTTAAACCTTCCCTGTTTTATTCCACAGATTTTAGAACAGTCTGATGAAATGCACACTGTTTCCACATGTGGACTATAAATACATGTATGAATAATGTCTCAATATTCAAAAGAAGTAGTATTTGGAAATTTCAACCATATCATCAATGCGTGTTTATCAAGTCAGGTTCTTGTTCTCTTATCAGAGAAACTTTACTTTTGAAAGTAACGTGCAACTGTGAAAAATAATCATTTGGGGGGAGAATATAAAGTGCAATAATGAATTGAATAGTTGTTATTTTGAGTTGGCTCACTTGCAACCTGAAATCGAAAAAAAATTCAGAAAGGTTTCTCTTGCTTTTCTCCTTTTTCAGAAAATTAGTTAAGGAAATGGGTTTATATTTTAATAAGTACTGCAGCATTTTCTACTTTTTAATAGAAATACATAAAGTTAAGGAACTCATTTGCTATTCTGCTACTGAAATACAAAAATAAATAAATAAAATTATCAAACTCATAGCTGATTTCAAAATGATTGTAAATTGAATACCAAAATAAAGAGGTAACTCTTCACATAAAAAGGCTAATCATAGTTAATTGTTTTCTTATTCGTTTTGATAATAGCCATTATAAATTCATTTGAAGTATGCAGATGTAATCTGCAATTACCATACGACTCAGCTTCCCAAAGCTCCAACAGATGACTAAGGCTGCACCGAGCACCATTTATTGGTAAGGCTGACAAACTGTTTCGTTTGCAAGGGAAAAGTAAGGGTATAGCTGTAGCCCGATCCTGTTTACATGCACACATTTTCTTTCTATGGGTGTTGATATAATGACTGCAATTGAAATCAACCTGTTCACTGTTGCACAAAACAGTGGGTGGATGTCATTATTGTCTAGGAATCTTTGAAAAAATGGAATTTTGAATTAGAAAGCATCTAATTTCACATCATTTATTTTTTTTCCATAGATGAAAAAAATGGATCCACTAGACATTGTGATATGCATATACATGCTTTAGCTTGGGGAACAAAATCATACATGCAACTTTTCTAATGGGGTTTTGTTCTTACTATCTATACAAAAAGTTGAGAATCCTTTTGTGTAAGAAATAAAATGCAGTTTATTGAGATACCTTCTGACCTTCATGTAGCTCCACCTAGAACAAAAGAAGTTGTCTTAATACATTCACTCATAGATCTGTACCCTTTAAAATAATATTGGAGGATAAGTGATTATAGGGAGTGTCAGCACTCCCACAGAGTAGCCACACTTTCATTAAGCCTTCTCTTTGGGCTCTTTAGAACTTCACATTAAGTAAGACCAAACTTCAGCATATCTTCTTCTTCTGTGTTCTTCCCCCACGAAGTTCTACATAGCTTCTGTCTAGCGGAGTCTCCAAGTGAGACTTTTCCTGACATTCTTGAGTTGCAGAACCAATATCAGAAACCCTCTACGTTAATTTAAGTAACACAGATCCGTGTGTGTTTGTATTAGTCAGGGTTCTCTAGGGAAGCAGAGCCAACAGGAGATATTTACACATGTTATGAGATTATATAGAAGTGTCTCATGTACTTTGTGGGATGCACAAGTCCAAATTCCATAGGACAAGCTGAAAGCTGGCAACTCCAATGAAGGTTTTCAATGAATTCCCTACGAAAAGCTGGCTGGCTGAAGTACAGTTGAAAGTTCTCTCTTCTCCCTGTTGAAACCATCACTTCTCCTTTTAAAGTCTTCAACTGATTGAATTAAATGTCTCTCACTGCTGAAGACACACTCCCTGTCTGATCGTAGATATAATCAGCCATAGATACAATCAACTTACTGATGATTTGAGTCCCTGAATTGTCCTCACAGTAGCAATTAGGCCAGTGCTTGCTTGACCAGACAGGTGGGCATCATTACCTGGCCAAGTTGACACAGGAAACTAACCAACACAGTGTTTAAGCTACTGCAATAAAACATCTATTACATGCAACTGAACAAAATTCCTAACTGATAACACTACAGATCCCAAATTTAAAATCAAGAAAAACAACTATTTGACATAAGATACACAAAGAAATTAAATTAAAAAGTTTTTGTGTTTCAAAATTGTCACATCACATATACTGAAAAATGTAATAGTAACTTGAAAGTACAATTGGAGTACTTCCTCTCTAAAATGATGTGTGACATCTTTGATATCATCTCTCAGGAAAAAAATAAAAATCACACCCAAATGGTTTGTGTGTATAATTAGGATTATTCAAGTATTTTCTCTATACTGGGAAAAAAAATTGGCTTAATGAGGTATTTTTTGCGAAAAAATTAGTAAATATTTAAACTCCATGAAATTTAACCTTATGGAAATCTAAATATGAAATAATCCTCATCCAGAAGTGTGGTCAAAACATAAGATTTAATTATTTCAATTTTTAAAAGTGATGCTAATTACTTCTCTTCTCGAAGAGAGACACAGCAGAAATAAGTGAAATGCATATTCTCCATGTGATAAATTCTTACTATTTAATAGGAAAATGCTGTCTCCCTTTCTAGTTAACATACATAATTTTGTCTTCATACTTCTCTTTGCTTCTGCTGCCATAAGTCTGAGGGTTAATCCATACCCTCAATTTCAGTAATTTTCTTTAACTTAACTCTTTGGTACAATTATTCCTTCCACTATGCTTTGCTCTTGTGCTTTTACCTTTGCATATATAGTTTTATGGAAGTTTTGTTTCTCCTCTCAAATAGCATAGTTCCAGGTTTGTATAATATAGGCTCCCAGTTTAAGATTTATGTGATAGCTTTAGATTTTGATAATATTTTTTACTTTGCCAGTGCACTACAGTAGTTGCAACAACAAGCTCCTCTCCTCAAGAATGTTAGTACTGCAACCTCAACTTCAGATAGTTGTGATTGGTTAAACATTTCTTACTGCAGAAGCCTCTCCCTTAGTCAACTAAGACTGTAAACAGCCATAGATACAATGGTTCATGTCCATGAAATGCCTTCACAGCAACAGTCAGACCAATGCTTGCTTAGCTAGACAACTGGACACCATCACTTGGCCAAGTTGACGCATGAACCCAACAATCACACTACCTATCTGAACAATGCAGTTAATTTAAGTTTCTGCAATAATTGTTAGCTTACTTTTTTACTGTTTTCTAATAAGTAAAAAATGGCTTGTTTATTATTTATTTATTTTTTGTTTGCTGGAAATATGTATTGTTCATTTACTTATTGTGTTAGTTTGTGAGCTGCCAGAATGTGATATACCAGAATTGGAATGGCTTTTAAAAAGGAGAGTATAATAAGTTGCAAGTTTACAGTTCTAAGGAAGTGAAAGCATCCAAGCTAAAGCACCAAGAAGAGGTTACCTTCATTCAAGAAAGGCCGATAGGTCAGGGATACCTCTATAAGCTGGGTGGTCACATGGCTGACATTTGTTGGTTTCTAGCTCCAGGGCTCCATTGCTTTCAGCCTCTGTTCCTGTGGAGTTCCTCACTCTGCTTCTCTGGGGTTGGCTTTCATCTTGTGGCTTCCCTTGGTTCTCTCCAGGTTCTGGCTTGCTTAACATCTTACTGTGATGTCTGCTGGGCTCCAAGCATCTCCAAACATCCATGCGTCTGTTCTCTGAAGTTTTTGTTCTCCAAGCATCTGCATCTACTCTCTCTGTTGGCTCTGAGGTTTCTGTCATTTCTGTTGTTTCTGACTCTTTCCAAAATATTTCTACTTTTAAAGGATTCCAATAAACTAATCGAGACCCACCTAGCAAGAGTGGAGTCACATATCCATCTAATCAAAAGATTACACTCACAGTTGGGCATGTCACATCTCTGGAGATAATCTAATCAAATTTTCACACTGCGGTATTGAATCAGCAACCATTTCTTTTAATCCTGATCCAATACTGTAGTATTAAGTATTAAGTAGTATTAATATTATATTATTAAGTATATTATTAAGTATTATAAGTAAGTATTAAGTATATATTAAGTAGTATTAAGTATTAAATATAAAGATTAAAACATGGCTTTTCTGGGGTATATAATACTTTCAAACCAGCACCCACCTAATCCCATTTCTTTCACTTGTATAACAAATATTTAACATCACAAATCAGTCATCAATAAGAATTTCATATTCAAATTCCTTACACCATCAATTATCATTAATCTACTATCTCCCTCTTTTTGATTTAAAAGTAGGGGCACTTCAACAGAAGTCTTAATTTTAACATTGTGCTGGTTTGAAAGGAAGTATGCCCCCTAGAAAAGCCATGTTTTAATCAAATTCCCATTTCATAAAGGTAGAATAATCCCTATTCAATACTGTATATTTGAAACAGTAATCAGATCATCTCCCCGGATGATGTGATTTAGTCAATAGTGGATGTTAAACTGGATTAGGTGACCACATGTCTCCAACCATTTGGGTGGGTCTTGATTGGTTTATTGGAGTCTTATAAAAGAGGAAATGTTTGGAGAATGGGAGATTCTGAAAGAGCAGCACCACAAAGCAGAGAGTCCATGAGCCAGTGACCTTTGGAGATGAAGAAAGAAAACACTTCCCAGGGAGCTTCATGAAACCAGAAGCCAGGAAAGAAAGTTAGCAGATGACACCGTGTTCGCCATGTGCCCTAACAGCACTAATAAAATGTATACTGAACTCAGTAAAAGTAATTCACACAACTACAGCTCAGTTAATGATCAGAGGGCAAGTTACAGGCCACACGTGGTGGTGGTTTAAAGCCCTAACTGTGTTTGCCATGTATCTTCTCAGCTGTGAGAGAAACCCTGAAGTTCACTGGCCTTCTTGAACCAAGGTACCTTTCCCTGGATGCCTTTGATTGGACAGACTTGTCTAATTGGGACATCTCCTCAGCCTTAGAACTATAAACTAGGAACTCATTGAATTCCCCCTTTTAAAAGCTATTTCGTTTCTGGTATATTGCATTCTGGCAGCTAGCAAACTAGAACAAACATCTAAAAATAAGCTTTTTTATAGTAAACACTTTGCACTTTGGATCACAGATCATAAGATAGGTTCGGTGTAAAAATATCTAGCAACTCTGATGGAAGGTAGATGCCAATGGGTGAAAAAGGAGGAGACAAGCATATATCTCAAGCACTGATAATAAGCTTTGTCTTTGCCATCATTTTCTCTAGAAATATAATCAACAATACAAGAATTCCTAAAAAAATTAATCAAATGAAGGTCAAAAGAACCAAGAAGGGTCAACAGTTCATCTGAAAAATTTCCCTGCCTTAAAGAACAAGAGTCTGATTGGAGTAGACTCACTAAGATCACAGGGAGACTTTCATGCTGATAAACATAAATTGCAAATTTTTCTTCACATAAACCCCAAGGAAATCATTGGAGCTTCACAGTAAAAAACAAAACCCATGGGAGACTATTAGCAGCTTAACACTTAGAGTGTATGTGCTTAAATTCATTCCACTTATAAGAAAGTGTACAAATGCTGCTATTTTGATAGAGATTTCATCATATTAAAAACATAAAAGTACAAATTGCATAATTTGACAAGTTGAGAATAAAATGAAAATATAAAGTAAAAAGTGTGGTTATTTGGCTGTCATTTGAATCAAAGATGATGATAAGTCTCATATGAACTGATAAACAACTTCTCCAACCTCACAAATAATCAAAAAAAGAAAATTAGATTTAGGACAATTTTACATTTATAAACAATAATGAATCCACGTGTTTTGGAGTAGAAATGGAAAAATGCTCAAAGATGGTCTGATTTAATGGTCAGCAAGTACAAGTTCATTTCTGGACTTTTTTTTTTGGGTATAATGAAATTGGTAGGTGGCATGAAGCCTTACTTCCCATAAAACTTGGGAAAGACATTTCCAGCCATTTACAAAAGACAAATACAAATATCACTTTAGTAAAGACAAAAGGTAATTTAGTGAGGCATATTAGTTTTGTTAGATGTAACAGGAAACCTATTTGTACCAGTGTAGGCAAAAAGAAACATTTAAAGGTCCAGGGGACCTAATAAATTGTAAACAACAACAATCATGAAAAAAAAAGAAACGGAACTGGACTTCAGGATCAGTTGGAAACAGGGTTCCCAAAGCTGTCAGGTCGTTCTCTGTCTTTTATTTTGCTTCCCTTTGTCTGTTGACATATATTGTCTCAACATGTACCAGCATTCTCTATATTGAACTATTAACAGCGAGTTTTAATAACTTACTCATTTATTTTCTTTCTCCCTTGGTACAGGCCCTGCTTTTTACTATGTATATGTTCCCTTCTGCATAACCATGCATATCAGGAATTAATTCTGGTTGGTCTAAATCTATAATACTGATATTAATTCTTTTGACAATGGCTGGTTTAAGCATGGGATTGAGATGTAATTCTGGCCAGTGTGATGAGAGGAAAAATCTGCAGAGTAGTTCTAAAATAGATTTTTTATGATGTAACAGTCAGAAGTGTTGAGTAGGAAGAAATGATGAATTTAGAAAACAAATCTATCATATAGGAAAATGAAAAAGCAGTAGAATTGACTATAAAATAAACTCTCTTAAATTAGTGAATTTTGGACAGACTTGTAGAGGTTTGCTAGAGTTCTTGGAGATACAGAGTAAACAAGAGAAAGCACACACAAATGAGGGGAGCAAAGCCCCTGTTAGTTCCTTTATAAATTAGGTTTCAAAGACTCTTTCATGTTGGACTGCTCATTGCTTAGATAGTTAGACTTTCACTCACTTTATGGTAATGCGTCTTCTTTTCAAGTGCAAATTAAATAGGGTTTAAAGGAGGGGGCCATAGGATTCTAAATGGCAGCTCTTTTGGGAAAGACTAGGTTGAAATTCTGAAGAGTTGTGGGCCTCAGAGAAAGGCTGATATGAAGGTGAAGACTTGTGCTTTCCGTTAGGGATGAACCTTTGTTTTAGCTTCTGGGTCTGCAAACTGCTGTTTCTCCCACTGCCTCTTGGTAGGTTATAAACCAGGGATTAAATTTCAGTGTTATCTTGCCTGTTATGCTCATTAATATGATTGCCTGGAAGGAACCACAGGTTGGGAAAAGGCTGATGTTCACTCTGTGAGTATCCTGTTACTAAGTCCTGGGTTGGAGACTGTTCTACCTGCCCTTTACCTAGTAGGTATAATAGAGAGTCCATAGGAGTCATAGCTATGATTTTAATTCTACTTTCACTAACTCTCTAACATTAGGTAAGGCTTTAAAACTCTGGCCATTGGTTTTCCTTTCTATAAATTATAAATTTAGAAGGATAAAAGAGTTCTTAATATTGTTAATCAGAATTAATTGGGTCACTTCAAAAAAATACATTTCTAGGATCAAGCTCTCAAGAATATAAGCCAATAGTTAGAACTCAGACATTGATATTTAAAAAAAAATTTCTTCAGTTAAATCTAATGTCAAGCCTTCAATGATGACCACCGACATTCAATATCAAAAATTGTTCTTAGTTCTAATTTCAGTCATTCTATGATTATGCTCTATGTCATGAGTATTGTAAGCAGTAATAAGAGCTCAAGAAGCTAAAAAAATTCATGAACTAAATTTGTCTACAAAAAATATTTAAAATAAATAGGAATTATAAGTAACAGTATACAGGAAAGTATAGATTTGACATGATGACCTAGAAAGTTATATACTCAGTTTATAGCAATCATTAAGATTCATGCCTCTTATATTTCATAATATTTTTTCTTTCATAACCTCCTCAGTATTTGCAAACTAGCAAAAGATGGTATTTTCTGGCAATGGTCCATTTTGATATGGCATTGACATTATCTTCTGATTACCCTAATTTCTTTTTTACAATCATATATTAAAAACAGCAAGTTTATAAAGCTCTTAGCTTGACAAATATCTTATGAATTCTCTTTTAAATGCTGAGGACTACAGAATGAAATTGAGTACATATGAGCTCCTGGAAGCTATTTACTACTTTAACATTTAACAAGCCATACATTAACATTTTAAAAGTCATAAAAAATTTACATCTATAAGCGATTTTACTTAATAGGTTACCAATGTGCATTCTATGCAATAGAAGAGGAACAGCACTAATAAAACGTATACTGAACTCAGTAAAAGTAATTCACACAACTACAGCTCAGTTGATGATCAGAGGGCAAGTTACAGGCCATACGTGGTGGTGGTTTTATTTGTTCCTAAAAAATTATGCTTTCTACATTGCCCCCAATAATTAGAAGTGACATTCTGCTAGGTGGCAGAGGAATGGGCCAAATGACCTTTCAAAGTCCCTTTGTGATATTCAAAATCCCTTGGCGATAACCATGATTAATTTCTTGGCAGCATTTAATAAAAGGTAGAGTAAGCCATAGATTTGAGAGTTGAAGGCAACCCATGTTTATATACTTAAGACAGACTCCCTTTTTTTCTTTTCTCTTTTTGCTTCACATATCTTCTCCAGAAATATAAGGTAAACCAATCAACAATTAATTAATTTTATGATAGCAGTAAATAGACAGAAACTAAATCCTCAAATGAATAAGGCAGCATCAATAAAACAAACATCAGGTTTGCACAGTTTACCAGCTTCTCTTACCTTTAAAATTGAAATGTACTCTGGTAAGTCATGGGAAAGTTCAATAATATTTGACTGCAAATTTCATGTGTACAACATCCTAGTATACAAATTTCATTTTCACTGTATGAGAATTTAGGATCATTTCTGTGAGGACTGATTAACAAAAGAGAAAATGGAATTCAAACTGAAAAATGGAGGTAAAGCAGATGGCTGTAAAGCAGTGAAGATTTTCATAATAAAAGCTTAGGAAAGAAGAATAAAGATGATAAGAGGAGAGGATTCTTCATTCTTAGTTGTGCTCTCTGGTGCTGAAAGAGAATGAGGGAGACAGAAATCAACAACTGAGGAGTCATATGATCAGAAAGGCATTAAACCCTAGATAGAGAGCAAGACAGAGGGAAAAAGCCTCTGAGAATGCATATTATCTTCAATAAAATACATTTCTAAGTGTCTTCTTTATATAGTAGTAGGAGAGTATCAGACATAAATTATTAAGGAGTTGGTAAAGAGAAATGGCTAGTACAATAATTATTATTAATTTAAGATGCAACAATTGAAATGATATTTTCTGTATTTGTTGAGTTTTTTATTTTATATCAGCAAGTCAAACCAACATGTCATCAATGTAGTTTATGTGTTACACTCAACCTTTGGCAGTCCCTCCAATTTTTTTTTTTTTACTCTCACTCTCATATATATGTGTATGTTTGTACCTATTTCATTGCCTATTTAAATAGATATAGCTTTAGTGAATTATCTGATGATAATAAAATTAATCAATGCCCTTTGTAAAATATATAGAAATAAACTGTACTTCTCATACATTGTTAATGGGAATGCAAAATAACATGGTAACTTTGAAAAGTTTGGCAGTTTCTCATAAAATTAAACATATGCTTTCTATATAACCAAGACAGTCTACTTCTAGATATTCACCTAAGCGAAACAAATACATTTGCCCACACAAAAACCTGTGCATGACTGTTTATAGCAGCTCTATTTGTAATAGCCCCCCACACACTGGAAACAACCCAAATGTCCATCAACTAGTGAATGGATGAACAAATTTTGGCACTGCCATACAACTGAACATCACTTAGTAATAAAAGCAATAAACTACTTATTCATGCAACAACATAGTTGAATAATATCAAAGGCACTGTGGTGACTGAAAGAACCCAAACATAAAAGGCCACATACTGAATGATTCCATTTATGTGACATTCTGAAAACTGGAAAACTAAAGCAACAGAAATCAGATCAGCAGCTTCCAGGGACTTGGGGTGGGGAGAGAGGACAGACAACAAAGAGCACATAAGAAATTTATTGGAGTGATGGAAATGTTCTTTATCTATATTATTATATGATACACAGCAGTATATGTCTTTATCTATATTGTTGTATGATACACAGCAGTATATATTTGTCTCATTGAACTAGACCTCTAAAATGGGTGAATGCTGCTGTATAAATAACACCATTAACTTGAATTATTAAAAAATCCTATTTAACGAAGAATGTAAAAGTAACCTATTATGTCATCACTCAGAGATTACTGAGTGATGTTATCAACATTTGTACTAGCCATTTCTCTTTACCAACTCCTTAATCATTTATTATTGCAATTTAGTATATCAACATTTTGGTATATTTCTTTATAATTATTTGTCTAGGGTCATGTACTAGTCACAAGGAGATTTTTTCTAACAAAAACATAGGTTCGAATTTACAGTTGTTTTCCATTATATCCATGGTAAAAGGAACTTTGGATAATATTTTATAGACATATCATAAAGTATTTTTAAAAATATTCCATTAACAATGGACATTTTGGTTGCCTCCAAACTTTTTAGCCATGAATGAATATTTTCAAATATATGTCTTTAAACCTATATGCACCACATGGACTTGTCTGGTAATTTCTTGGAATGAATTCCTGCAGCTTTCAAAATAAAGATGCAAATGACGCAAATACATTTAAAGTTTGGATACAAAATGCTAAATTGCTTTTTAAAATGGTTGTTCAAGATTACACTTCAATCAACAATGTCTGAAGCTGTTTGTTTCTACATCTCTCCACAGACATTGATTATTATCATTTAAAACATTTTTTGAAAGATAGAAGGTACAAAATCTACTCATGGGAAAGTCTACACTAATTGTCTAAGAAGCCAATTACCCAATGAAAAGTAACATTAGTTGTTTCACAATTGGACTTAGATATTTAAATTGAAAAAGGATTTTGCATGACTTTTTATGCATTGATTTACATGTTTCATTTTTGTCCTGTTTCTTTGATCGCTTCAAGCTGGATCCTCAGCTGATCCACTTTCCACCCTGTTTTGGTTGACCTCAATGAACTTTATTACTTGGCCCCCCTTGTCTCTGGCTTCCAGCTGGGATTGGACAATGGGACACACCCTTGTTTTGAGGGCATGAGAGGGAGATTACTGTAATTATTGTCCCCACTCTCTTGTTGCCAAGCCACTGTTTGGTCAATAGATATGTTCCTCAATCAACACACCTTTTGGGCGGCTTCCCTTCCAGGCCTACACCTTTCCCTGCATTCTGTCTACACCTGTCCTTCAAGCATAGGAATGTTAATAGCAGTAAGTAATTGCTAGGCTTTGGGAGATTTTATTATTCTTCTTTCTTCCCTTATCTCTGTCCACTCCTCTATAATAGTGTGTTTATTGAAATGCTTTTCATTGAAGGGTTTGATTGTTTTTTGTTTTCTGCTGAGATCCTAAGTGACACAGTGATGAAACATAGGGCAGTAAAATAACTAGGGCTTGAATAAATAATTTTATGCTGGGCCACAAGCAAAGAGGTATGTGTTTAGTCAAATAAATTATGACAAATTTATAGTTTGTTTTTTTTCTAGAATCACAGCCCTTGGAGGTATTTATGCAATAGTAAACATGGAAACAGAATGGGGAAAAATCATAGGCACTAAATCTAATACAAATACACATGATTGGATACAATACAGTTCATGTGAAAATGAAGGAAAATTATGTAATTTGATTGTACTGAGGTAAGAAATTCTTAAAGAATAAAGCTCTCTGTGTAGGGTTGCCAGATTTAGCAAATAGAAATATAGGATGCCCAGTTAAATTTGACTTTTTTATTATAAGCATGTTTATCTGACATTCAAGTAAACTGGGCATTCTATATTTCATCTGAAAACTCTATCCTTGTGCATAATTCATAAACATAATCTACCACTTTCTAAAATCTCTTGTGATTTGACTACTGAATAATCAACAACGTGAAGTCAAATGAATGAAGAATTAATGTCCAGGAAATTAGTGTATAGGCAGAGTGGTGGCAGGAGGCAAAATAAAATATTACTATCTGAGAGATCCATTGACTGGGGCAGTGGGGGATGGAAGAGAGAGGGAGAGAGACACACAGGGCAAGAGAGACAGATTAATTGTATACATGTATACTAATATGAATTCTGGGGGAAAATACAATCAGGGTGGCTTTAGTACTACCTGAGTTTTCCAGAGCTGCTATCACAAATACCAACTGGAATTTATGGGCTTACAGTTTTGAGGCTATGAGAATTCCAAAACAGGGTCAGCAAGTAATACTTTCCCCCCAAAGATGCTGGAATTTTGGTACTGGAAGCTGTTGATCCTTGCAGTTTCTTGACTTGTATTCCTACCTCACATCACATGATGATGTCCCCATTGGTCTTTCTGGGTTCCATTGACTTCCAATTTCCACTGACTTCTGGCTTCTGGGTCCTTCCCGTGGTTTTCTCTATGTCTGAATTTCTTTTGCTTTTGAAGTCCTCCAGTAATTCAGATTAAGACCCAATCTCATTCAATTGGGCCACACCTTAACTGAAAATAGCAACATCAAGAGATCCTATTTACAATGGGTTCACACTATAGGAATGCAGTTTAATAGTGAGAATATGTCTACATTAGTGTATATAGCTAAATTTACCTTAAGAATAAACTTAAATGAACAAAGAAGTGTATAAAGGTTAAGTCCATTACCTGGCATCTGTGTTGGGGTCGTCAGACCATGAAAAAATGTAGTCTGAGAATATAGATAATTGGAAAATAAAAAATCTAGATCAGTCAAGAGGGTACAAACAGTAGTTGTAAATTTATAGACAGCAGTCAAAAAAGTGTAATGAAAAGAAAACTTGGTTGGAATTGAGCTCCGCTGAGCTGTACTCCCAGATTGGCTTTAGGTAAGCTTCATTCTACCCAGGCTCCATTACTTTACTACAAAAAAAATTTCAATGTAATTATTTTAATTATATTATTAAATACAATCCCTAAAAATCTGTGTTCTATAACCCAAGCTTCCAAATGGATATAAGAGAACCATGGGAGAAGTTTATTCAGACAATAAAACTAGATTATTGTATCAGAATGAAGTACAGAAGGACAGGCTCAAACAATAGTAAATAAGAGAAAAATCAAATGTCAATCTTGGGACAGAGCACTCAGCTGCCTGCTCTTTTCTTCTTTTCTATGTGCCCTTCCCAGTTTGGGGCAGACTACTGATGGGAAGTTATGGTTCTTTGTCTAATAAGGGAGCATTATAATGCTACCCAACATTGACAATCATAGCATAAGCAGAAGAATAATCCTGATGAAGAAATTCTATTTGTTTAATAATGTGGAATAGAAAAACAGGAAGCACTAAATTAAAAATTTAAATAATTTTGTTTACTAAACAAATAATATTAGAAGAATCTTCTGTTTCACAGAAGTCCCAGGAAATACATTTGTGTCTCATTGTTTCTGATCTTTTATTTATCCACTCCTGATCTAATAACTACATCAAAAGTGATGGGATATATTAATTGCATCAAAATAATTAGTATTTATCATTAGAGGTGGAAGTAGGGTCAATAACATTAAATATGGAAAATAAATAGAGGTGAGGAAGTTCCTCAAAAAAAAAATCTGAGTCCTATTAACAGAAGAATGAGAATTGGGTGCTACAAGAGAAATGTTATTGTTGAAAAAATTAATTTACTGCTTTTCAACTAAACTCAGATATTGGTTTTAAATTTTAACAAGTCTAGCATTTTAATTGCAGTTGAATATAAGAAAGATGTAATTTGAAATTCAAGTAACATTTTGACCTTATTAGACAGTAAATATTGGCCTCTTGTTAAAGATGTATAAAGCAGGTGGGTAGCAAGCATGAAACTATTAAGTTATCTTAACTACTTTACATGTAGCCAATGGATTAATAATATGATGAGCATCAGGTTAGGTCAGATTCATCTTCCTTTTGCAAAGAAGTTGCAATATAAGCCCTAAAATGATTAGGAGAGATTAAATCAAAGTTAAAATGAATTTCTGAATGTAAAAATCTGTAATATTTATGAGTTTATTTCACTGTGAGAATCATGAAACCAATGCAGAATCCTGCCATTTGACATTATAATTTTCCCTCCTACACATTTGGGTTACTTCTACATAAATCAACTTAGGCTGGGATCAAGTAGCTACAAGTTCAGCAGGTTTTATTTACTTTATTTTTTGCCATAACAGCCATTAAGATAAGCATTATATTCTTAATACTTTTCCTAGAGTATTGAAAGTAGAATGTTGAAGTAACTATTTTTCTAATGGTCTTTGAAATAATAGATTGCCTTCAAGGTTGTTTTTGTGGCAAAATTTGGAGGTCATTGCATTACATATAATAGTAAAAGAACATATAAATTTTAAATCGAATGATGGGGAAAACATAAGATTTGAAAAAGGAAAGCAAAACAAAGTGTTTGGAACAGTTCATTGGCTAGCAGAATGGAGATAAGTATATATCAAGCAGAAACTAAAGTTATCTTAAAAAAAAAACTTAAAAATTTTCTTTTGTAAGGAAAAGAGGAACCCATAAGACCATAATCAAATGTTTTTATGATGTGACACTAATTTCCTGGTTAATTTTCAAGTCAAGCAATTAGTTTTCAAAAAACACTACATAGTCTCAAAATGAATATAAATTATTTGCAATTTCCTGTCATCAGTTATTTGATTAAAAGCTGAATATGACTCAATATTTTATAGAACATACTGATGTCATTTAACTGTTAAACTCCACTTGTCTGTCTACTGCTTCAGGAGAAAGATAGACAAATGACAGCACAAATTACCTTTGTGTTTATTTTCAAGTCCTCCTGATTCTGCATTTATATTCCTTGCCTTGATTCTGCTTATTCCACCATCTACAGACTTGAATTTGGAGACTAAAAGGAAAGAGTCCATAAATGCTATAGCGAGATGCATTGCCTATCTCCTCGGCATCCATTTCCTGCTTTTCTCGTCCTAAGAATTACAAGCATTTGTCACCCTGTGGGCCACCATGATTCATTAAAAGACAAAACATTAGGTAAGTCCTTGAACTCAGAAGCAACGGCAATGAATTGCATGTGTGCTTGCATTTATGATTGTGTGTGTGTGTGTATGTGTGCTTTGGGTATAAGGATTTTGAACTTCTTCCCTGTAGGATAGGAACAAGAAACTTGGAACTTGAAGAGAAATTTCTAAGAATGGGAACAAGCTTAAGAAATGAAGAAAGAGAAGCTAGGTTTTAGATATATTAATTAAGCCTTATTGATGGGTAACGATTAACATGAGACTACATCTACTCCTGGACTACAGAGTCCACTAAATTCCATTTCTTTTGGTTTAGCCTGTTTGTGTCATATTTTCTATTACCTGCAGCAAAATGAATTCTGGTACATAGGCTTTTGCAACTATGTGTTCTATTTTTTTTATAGCACATTTTTGTCTGTTTCATTAGGTATCTTATTTTTTTCTTCTTTTTGATTTTTAAAAAAATTTTATCGATTTTTAATTGTGGTAAAATATACGCAACAAAAATAATTTCATATTATTTGTATTATATAATGTATTATAAATATTATATTTTATATTGTGTAACTTTTCACCACTATCTATTTCCAGGCTATTTTCATCATCCCAAACCAGAATTCATATCCATTCAGCAATAGCTCTCTATTCCCCTCTCTCCCTATCCCTGCTAACCATCATTCTGCTTCTAACTATTTTTTATAAGAGAACTCATACATTTGTCCTTTCGTGTCTGGCTTATTTTTAACCACAAAGACAAACATGTTCTTCTGGAATTTGATGGTTTATTGAATTGCTCAAAGTTGGGAATTAATGTTTTCAACAGGATATTTAAATATTCCTTTACAAAAATCACCGGGAGAGCTAGAATGTAAAAAGTGATAGGAACCTTATGAATAATCCCATTCAAACCCTTCTCTATCTCTTTAGAGAGGGTGTGGTGTTAGCTTCCGGTGTCAAGTTGGCCTGGTGATGCCCTTTGTTTTGTTGCTGTGGACTTAAATCATTAGCATGTGAAACTAATGATTTAGTTTATCCATGGCTGATTAGACTGATTAGATCTTCAGCAGGCTAAGGGGTGTGCCTTCCACAATGAGTGATGTTTAATTTAATTAGCTGGAGGCTTAAAAGAGACAGGTCAGATGCAAACTCGAGGCAGCACATTCCAAGAAGCTCAGCATACCTCATCTAGGCATTTGCAGCTCAGCCCAGATGTTTGGAGATGCAGAAAGGAATCACCCCAGGGAAGCTTGTTGGAACCCAGGAGCCAGGAGAGAAGGCCAGCAGACGTGACTGTGTGCCTCCCACATGACAGAGAAACTCAGGTGAAAGCTAGCTGCCTTTCTTCTGAAGAACTATAAATTTTTAACTAAATAAATTTCCTTATTAAAAGCCAATCCATCTCTGGTGTGTTGCATTCTGGCAGGTTTAGCAAACTAGAATAGAGGGCAGTCTCAGAAAAAGTAAGAGAATTCCAAAGGCTCACAGGGCCGTGGCACTGAGTGTGTGCACCCTCTCCCAAGGGCAAACCCAGTTTACCTCATTGTGATGTGTCATAATGTGAGTAAATTAAGGAGTCTTTTTTTTTGTTTGTTTTCCCACCTGATGGAAGACTTAAAATCAGGCTGAATTATAATACTATAAGGAAACTTGTAAACAGAACCAAGTCCCTCCTGACCCATTTGCTGATATTTAAGGAAGGAGATTTTGAATGAGATATTTCTTATTTTCTTTTACTGCAAATTGCATATGAAAACCTTTTTTTTCATCAAAATGCCTTTTAACCTTGTATTCATTAATCATACCCTCTTTAACAGTCCTAAAAGTAGGCCTTTAGAGGTTTTATCATTAGGATATCGAAGAGGAGTGAATGTGAAAGATCATGAAAAGCCAAATGATCAGGAGAAGATAAATTAATAGTTTTCAGGGAAAGAAGAAGTAAGGTGACAGCCATCTTATCATCTCTCCTGAAAATGATTTCTTAATCCCAGGCACTAGCTTTAGCCAACCATTACAGTTATCTGAATTTGTTGGCTACTATTTGGTATTAAGTGGGCATGGTGGAAACAGGCTTGGAAAGTTTTTTTTAATTTTGGAAGTTACAAGATAATTTTTAAATCATCTCTCTCTGTGCACTCCTGATCTGGACTATTACCTAGGGCTCTGTTAAATTAACGGAGTGTCTAAGAATCAAAACTAGAGGTAGAGGAGGGCAGTTTCTTTATTAGTAATAACTAATAGGATTCCTTTATAGAAAAATTTCATGGGTATTTATAATGATTTAAGTGACATTAAATTACATGCAACTTTTTAAGAAATAAATACATTACAGAGAAAAATAAATATGTGTATTATGATCTCATTATCAAAGACATTGGCCTTTTGCCCTCTTAATAATATGTAGACAAAAGATTTTACATGCTTATAAATGGGTCTTTACTTCATACATCTTAGTGACATATCTACCTACTATTGGGTCTGAAAAACAGGGGCTATTGAATCTTTTATCTCTGCACATACTCTCTTTTTATTTCAACTACCCACAACCTCAACAGGTGCAGGGTGTTTGGCTCCAAGATATCTCAGTGACTTTATCCCCTCTCATTGCCTACCTCACGAATTTTGTCAGGCAACCCTGTCCATTTGTTGGTTGTCAAACTGCCATGCAAGGCCAGTATTAGCTTGAAGCAAGAAAGGCCCCTAGAGTACAAACTTTAAGGAGTCTCTCACTCTCAGGATTGTGCCTGTGCTATGCTCCTATCTTACTGACCTGCCTGCAGTTCTCTTTCCCAAGATAGCAGCATGGCCAGCTCTGTCACTTTATTCAGATCTCTAATTAGAGAGAACTTACCTGTCTACCCTATCTCAAGTAGCAACTATTCTGTTCATTTTTGAATCTCAGAATCCAGAATGGTGATTGGGATATTTTAATTTCTTGATATGATTGTTTGAATGAATGAATGAATGAATGAACAGATAAATGAACAAAAAACTTTATTAGGTATCTTTAGTGTTAGATTGTGTTAGCTAATTATGCCACCCCATAACTCCCTTCTCTTTGCCAAATACTTATTTCCTCTATGAAGTAACCATCCTGAAACTTGATCATGACTAAAAAGAATCAATAGTGGCCAAAGGATTCTATTAAGATGATCAAAACCAGACTCTTATGAACAGAGCCACAATAAATGGTAAAGAGATGTTGACTGATACTTGGAGCTATTAAAGCATTAGGGGATTCTGTAAATACAGCACAGAACAAGAATACCAAATTCATTTCACTTTTTGGTTTGAGGTCTTTGATTTCAGAGACCAGGCTCTGAAATGAGAGAAGGTATTACCCCAACCTGCTTATATATTTATTTTTAAATCATCTCCACAGTCATTTAATATGTGAAAGGAACTTGAATGAATCAGGTATGTGGTTAATAAAAATTATTTGTTTCCCTTGTATTATAAGCAGTCTCCAATGTGTACAACTATTGTATTCCAAAGATTCTTCTCTTAAGTCATTTGTTTGGGACTCAGATTGCATTGCACCACAGAACAAATTTTGATAGAGTATCCTGTCCCCCATAAAATCAAAATAGTTTATCCATGATCCAACAAAGTGAAGTATATTAGAAAAACATTATCAGTGTGAATCCTAATTTTTAAAAGGCCTATTTTAGTGTACCCCATTGGAAAGATATTATCTTCCTTTGTTTTACAGTGGTGTCTGGGATTCTTCTCTGTGCTGGTTTGAAAGGAAGTATGCCCCCTAGAAAAGCCATGTTTTAATCAGATTCCCATTTCATAAAGATAAAATAATCCCTATTCAATACTGTGTGTTTGAAATGGTAATCAGATCATCTCCCTGGATGATGTGATTTAGTCGAGTGGTTGTTAAACTGGATTAGGTGACGACATGTCTCCACCCATTTGTGTGGGTCTTGATTGGTTTATTGGAGTCCTATAAAAGAGGAAACGTTTTGGAGAATAAGAGATTCAGAGAGAGCAAAGAATGCTGCAGCACCACGAAGCAGAGAGTCCACTAGCCAACGACCTTTGGAGATGAAGAAGGAAAATGCCTCCCGGGGAGCTTCATGAAACAGGAAGCCAGGAGAGAAAGCTGGCAGATGATGCCATGTTCGCCATGTGCCCTTCCACTTGAGAGAGAAACCCTGAACTTCATTGGTCTTCTTGAACCAAGGTATCTTTCCCTGGATGCCTTTGACTGGACATTTCTATAGACTTGTTTTAATTGGACATTTTCTCGGCCTTAGAACTATAAACTAGCAACTTATTAAATTTCCCTTGTTAAAAGCCATCCCGTCTCTGGTATATTGCATTCTGGCAGCTAGCAAACTAGAACATTCTCCTTTGAGATAATAATATCAGGGAACTTCCCAGTTTCAGAACTCTAGTGAAGGATCATGCAGCTGGAGCAGACACTGAAAAAGAGGAGGAATGGAGCTACAAAGGCCTAGGATTCAGAGTCATGTCCTGATCCCAGGATATTTAAATATTTAACCAATGGTATTCCTGGAACAGGTGGCATGTATGCGGTATTTTGGGTGAGAAGGGTCTAAACCATAGAGAAAGGATTTTATCACTTACAATTTTTGGTATTAACCTTGCATGCTACATCATTTTTATTATTGCTTTTAAATTCTCTACAGACAATGCACTCTCTCAGTGCCGGCACCAGTTGATTGCTCTGATTTCCCAACTTTACAAAAACAATACACCATTGTCAGATTCAACGTTAGAGAAACTAGAACTGGTTTTTCAAAGCCCCCTATCTCAGTTCCTTAGAGTGTCCTCCATTCTAAGGTCTCCTGGATTCTGTTCTTTTCCCCTAAAAAGGCGTGTTCCTATATCCTTCATGTTTACTTGCTCTTCACTACCTCAGAAACTATACAAAATATGTAAATATACAGAATAGGTCTTGAGATACATGAACAACTATATTAAAATGCTATTTGACTTATAAAAAAGACCAGATAACTCCTCAAGTACTCTTTCTTCATAGGGAAAAAAAATCCCACACATGTGAGTTCAAGAAATAGGGGTGCACGGGTGGTTCAGTGGTAGAATGAACCCGGGTTCAATTCCCAGACCATGCACACACCCCACCTGGTCAAAAAAAAAAAGAAATAGATGACGGGTTTCTTGTTTTGTTTTTAATATTTTTATTGACAAATCTTCACACACATACGGTCCATACATGGTGTACTATCAGTGGTTCACAATATCAACAAATAGTTGTGTATTCATCACCATGATCATTTTTAGAACATCTACATCACTACAGAAAAAGAAATAAAAGAAAAAAGAAAAAAACTCATACATACCATACCTCTTAACACTCCCTCTCATTGACCACTAGTATTTCAATCTACCCATTTTTTTTTAACTCTTATCCCACCTATTATTTATTTATTTATTATCCATATTTTTTTACTCATCTGTCCCATACCCTGGATAAAAGAAGCATCAGAAACAAGGTTTTCACAATCCCACAGTCACAATGTAAAAGTTACATAATTATGCAATCATCTTCAGGAATCAAGGCTACTACTGGAAACACAGCTCAGCAGTTTCAGGTACTTCCCTCCAGCCAAGGGAAGAAGAAAACAAACATATTTTAAAGCCTGCTATATATATATATGCAAACATGGGGGATCACTTAAGAAGTAATTATTCAACATAGTTTGGGTTTTAAAGGAGATTCATTGAAGGGAAACAACAGATGGAAATTCCATTTATGGAATTGCTCGCACTTCCATTCTAGGGGAGGTAGCTGCTTTACATGGAATCCTTGTTTTGCATGGAATCTGCATGTCTTTCAGGCTTCTGACATTACCCTTTTTAAAATATCCTTATCAATTTCCCTAAGAGTCATTTATTTTATGGGAAGTTTATCAGTATTCCCAATATTTCTAAAGATTCTAGGATGCATTAATGAGCTGATAGATGGACATACCAATCTCACATTATCTTGACTTCTTTTTACATTCCTCCTCCTGCTGAAGTATTGATTTAATTTATCTGTGGCTGTCCTGTTTTCCTATTCATTTGCCCTTCTTTTTTTAACTTTTCAAAGCACATCTTATAGAAGGGTGGTTGAGTAGCAGATTTTGCTGAAGGACTGAAGGTGACCCAGCATGTTTGTAACAACGTAAGGTAGAAAACAGCTTACTATTCAGGTATTCACCCACTGGTCTTAAATTCCCTTAGATGTCTCAACTATTGGGAATTTGTTACTGGAAATCATTTGGCTCTGGCCTATACTATTTGTTAGAATTCAATGCTCTGTCCATTTTATCTCGTCCCTCTTTTGTTGTTCTTTTTAAATTTTCTTCCAGAATCTTTCACCCCTATTGCTCTGTCTTCCAAACTCCAAATACCATGTCACTAAAGTAAAATACTACTCAAATTCATAGTCTAGATAAATATCCATTAAGGTGTGCTCCCTCCACTCTCAAAAAAGCATATTTCTAATGATGCCCTCATATTTCTACAGAATTTACAATCAAAAGTGCTATTTATTTTAATGTAAATAAGAATCTTTATTTTCCTGTTATATATGCTTTATATCTTTACATCTCTTAACCATACCATCAAAGGATCATTACTTCATTTTAAGAGTGGGAATATTAGGGATCAGAGAGGATATAAATTATCATGGCCTTATATTTAATAAGCTGTAGGATATAATTTTATGTCAAGTTTATTTGATTCCAGAGCTATGCACCACACTGCATAGTATTCAGCTATATTTATTGCATAAAGTTTAGAAATAAATCTGTAGAACTGTAGCTATAGCACCTTTAACATCAACACATTAAGTAGTTTCAGGAAGTGTAATTGGCTTTGGTGAGAAATGTGCATAATTTAGTGTTATTTTTGAATGTTAATCCTCTTTTTCTTTTTAAATGAACCTGCTTTGATTTTATGCAAATCATTAGTAGAAAATATCCCCTAAAACTTTGATCTGACAATATAATCCTAATAATGCCCAAGAAAACCCAGGATGTTTAAAGGTGTGAAAATTGGGGACTTAAGGAACAACTCAAAAGTTCAAAACTAATCAACTTTAAAGGGAAAACCAAGAAGACCTCCCCTCTCACCATTCACACCCTGACTCGGCTTCCCTTTGTTACTAGTTTGCACACTCTGCAGATTAAACTGCTATTTTGTGCAATACCCTGAGCCTGGGGTGAACTCAAATCTCCTTCTAGTTCACACAATTCTGCTTTCAAGTTATCTTGTCAGGGAAGCTGACAGTCTCAATGATGTTGCTTTATAGACTCCTTGGCAAAAATAGGATGTTGAAAATCTACCCATCAAATACTAAACCCACAAAAGTTTGCTGTCCTTGGGTCAAAGAACATAAAATGCACTTGATCTCATATTGTTTGAGTTGTGTCTGTGCATATAAACTCTTCAGAGGCAGTAAGTGAGAGAGGCAATAGGAGATGAAAACGTGCCAATGATTCCAACTCAAACCAGAGCTCCTTATGCAAAAACAGACAAACTATAGGAAGAAAAAACCCTCTCCCAAATCTACTGATTACTCCTTTAATTAGAGTTTACTTCCAAATCTTGTTGAAGATCAACCCAATGTTTGCCTTAGATATTACTAATAAAAGTTAAGATTTCCAAAAAGGTTATATACAATTTACTGTCAAGTTTCCAAGCACTAGATTGAATTTCAGAAAATGATACTGCAAATTTATATATATATGCATGTATATATGTGTGCACGTGTGTATAGAAAATATGACATTCACTCCAGGAGAAAATTATTTATTAACCACTGTATATTGGTTATTTCTGACCTTTTTTAAATCTAGGATTCATGCTGTCTAACTTGAATTTAATGGAATCTTGTTTTTACATATTTAAAATTTTTAATCACAATTCAGATCTAGCACTAGATAATTCATGCACACTGTTGAAAGCTGATTACAAGCATTGTGAGGGGAGATACAATTAGTACCGTTACATCAATACCACCACCTTCCATTCTATTTTTTCACAAGTAAATTAAAATAGCATTTAATTATGATATTTTTCCGTATTCATTTTCTGATTTAATAAGGTTCCCTGATAGATAACAGCACTGATTATGTGTGCCTGATAAATGTTTAATAGCAGAAAATGAACTTGCTTATAAGAACATTTTGTTTTTTATCTTTTCAATAGGAAACAAATGCATATTTTTTCTTAATACTTTCCTCCCTTGTAGTATTTATTTACAGAGACTTAAAAATGTGTGGGGTTGCCTGGTAATATACTCCCTTTTCTATATAGGGAAAAAAATAGATGTGAACATATCCACTTAGATACGGTGATATGCTTGGCCACTCCTGTGGTATAAATTGTCATTTTTATTTCCAAAAGCAAAGAAATTCCCTTATGTTCCTTTTAAGACATTTCCACGTAAAAATTGTGTGTCAAGGGGTGGTGCATGAGTATGCGACTTCAAAGGTGTTGAACTCTGACTGAGGTTTTGTCTGGAAATATGAATGACCCCTAATGATTATCAAGTTTACAACAAGCGTCTTCCCAGTAGAGCCTTTTGACAAAAGTAGTTGGAAGACGTGTGAACAGCGATTAATCACACTGCTACTTACCTGCCCTGAACAGAATTTAATTAAACACAGGTTACACCTCTATACCTACTCTCATCACGTCTTCAGAGGTTCCAATCTACTTAAGTTGGTAACTTGCCAAGGAGGAAAATCATGCTCGGGGTTAAAAAGCAAATGGTCCTTTATTATTAAAAATGAGACAAGGAATCAATTGAAGAAAAATACATCAGGTAAGAATGTTTATACTAGAAAATCGAGCAAGCACAGAAGCATTTAAGTGGTCTGTTCTTGTAGTAATACAAGACTGGAATTTTCTAAGAAAATGATTATTGTCTCTACAATGAATTTTTATGGAAATTATACAACTCTTAATAGTATGAAAAATAGCATCTAAGCCCATTTTAAAATGGTGAGGAAAGATAATTATTGGATACAATAGGTACATTTAAATACATTGATATATAAATATAGTTATAAATACCACAGTTATTAACTAATTTCATTCCTGCCTCTGTCATTAAAATTGCCAACCTTTTTTCCAATAAAGCTCTCCACTTAGATAACTAGAATGGTCTTAGATTAATTAAGTTCTTCCCTATTAAATAACCAGACTTTTAAAAAATGGAAATTTAAAGAAATTTAAACATGATTTCAATTTAATAAGCTCCCCATATTTTCTCATGTCAACCATGTCCCTTTTTTAAAGATTCAGTAGGCTTCTTTTACAAAAGAATATGTAGAGAGATTAGATAATCCACATTTGTACATAGTCATGGTATCTATTTTTCGCCATAAATTACCCCCCTTTCTGCCAACCTTTTCACATTGTAAAAACTCAAAGTTGTGTTGTGGGCATTCTAAATCCATTCAGAATGTCTTTAAAATTTTTACTTACTTTATTTAATTCAATATGTATTCATTGAGTTAAGACTTTTTTCAATGCTCTGTAAACTATTAGAGGGGATTCAAAGAAAGCACACAGTTATTTCTCTTATAAAACTCACTGTTAGGAAAGTTCACAAAACAAGTACATAATGTATAAAGCACATGAATGAGAAGGGTATTTAGAAAATGAAAAGCTTAATATGGAGTAAAGTATCCAAAGAAGTCCTCAAGGGAGAAGAGGAGAGAGGAATCATCAAAGTACTTGATTAAAGCAATGGTTCTATATAGTTTTCCATTTGTGAATAGAGTCAGGTTAACTATTTGCAGCCAATGTTTTGAACTCTCTGTACCATAATAAAATGTAACCTAAGCATCCATTTCTACCCAACCTTCCTTTCTTCAATGACCATCTTCCTCAGGTATGTGATGGATAGCAGACATTTTGATCTTGGATTATTTTTTAGACCCAGGTATTATTATCCATCTTTCCCAGCTCTGCTCTGTATACCTGTTCACTTTCCTGGAATAGCTGGACACAACCACCTTCATAGGACTTGTGTCTTCTCAGTGGAGCATGTACAATGGACCACCTTTTCTTTATTCTTTTGTACTTCTGCTACATGATATCATGTCCAAAGATTTTACACATTTATTTGAGTTTCTTTAGAAATTTCCCTCCTATGGTATAATTCCCTATATTTTTTCTGAATAGTCAATTGACTTGCACTGTAAGTATGACTTTTTCTGTGTCTGTTGAGACTTAAATAAGGCATTGAGCTGTCTATAAGATATGACTTGCTGTCTGTGTTGCTGATGATTTCCTTACACTCTTTTCCAATGTACCTCCCTCTCCCAGTCTCTCCTAGAGAATTGCACAAACCTTTCAAAAACTGAAGACACTCATCCATGCGGTAGATTTGAATTTTCATCTGAAATATAAACCCAGTACACATTTATATGTGAGATTGCAGAAGGTGGAATGCATAGCAGAGAAATGTGGAAATAATGAGGGGAAAGCTTTAGAATGGTGTTCAGTGATTGCTGTCGAAACCCTCTATCACCCAGAACAGAGTTTGCTCCCAAACCCTCCAGCATTCTGACTTGAAGTAATGCCAGTGACAATTATTTTTTTCAATTATTCAATACAAACTCTTGAATCAAATGCACATACACATACACACACTCTCTCGAGGATAAACACCAATTCTCAAAAATATTTCAGTCTAAATTCTGAAGGAAAAGAAAGCTCCTGTCTCTTAAATTTGGTAGGTATTAATCTTTCACGGAGAAGTTAATATTTTATTACAGAATGAACATACCTCATTTCTTTTCTTTCTTCTTCTGTTTTCAAAGGCTTTCATATTTGGGGAGGTGGACTGTTGATATCTTTGTTTCCATTTACAAGAATGTCCAACTTCATATTTCATTGATTTTCCCCATCAGGGTCCTGAATTTTGGACATTTCTTTTTCTGAAAATGTTATCTTATATTCTTTGAAATGGAGCACTTTTTATTATTGTGGAAAACATGTCCCTAGTTTAATTGCCTACCCAGTATCCATTTGATCCCACTTTCTGTCCTCCCGAAAGAACCTTCATTTCCTTTAGGGTGATCATATGGAAAATTTCAAGTGATATAATTTCATTGGTTCTTCATTTTTTCAGCTTTACTTCTTGTTAGGGGTAGAGAAGTGACCCAGTTTTGGCCAGTGAGATCTAAACAAAAGTCTACTGTAATTACTTCTGGAAACACTTGATTTCCTGACAATACAAGCATATATGTCCTTCTTTCAGAAAAACATATTGATTACCTTGCAGTAAAAGAGAATTCCTCTTGGAGAGATTCTGAGGAGTGTCTCATAGAGGGAGGTTGGATGAGTATATTTTTAGAGTCTCTGGGCCATGCAAGTAAATCAGGGAAATGGTGGGATTAAACTGAGTATATGACAGGGTAGCCTTGGATTGGTTGATACTACAAGGTCAGTGTCTTGCAGTAAGCCCTAATAAGCAAGAGTTAGTCTCCATAAAAAAGCTTAGCACAAAACAAGTATTTCCTGCAGCTAATAGCAAGATTTTACTTAGTTATTTAGCATAGAAATGAGAATATATGCTTTATTTTGGAATTGATTAGCACAGGAACAGGGAAGCATATTTATTCTCAGATTTATTTAGCATAAGGAAAGGAACACATCTCCGCTCAGTTCTCACTGCCTTAGTGATATAATGTGTGCAGCTGCATCAGCATGAAGCAACATGCAAAGGAAATGGCCACGAGAAATCTCACAGAGAGCCATGCTGAAAATGTTCTGACACTGAACCAATGCCAACAGCTTCCTATATCTAGACTTCTTGTTATGGGAGAAAGAGAAACTCAATTAAGTCACTGGAATTAGGATTTTCTTTTACTTATGATTGAATATATTCCTAACTGCCATTACATTTTAGACCAATCCTATTGGCTATTTAACCTTTGTCTTAATACTGAGAATGTGGTTTACTGTTATTTTTTAAAGTAAACATTTATAAAACAGCGGTCTTCTTCAACCACAATTTGAATATTTCTTTGACAAAATACATAGAAAGGCTTAAATAACTCAAAGATATGGCATCTCTCCTTCATTGCTGGGACCCTTTCACATCCATATGAGGTTAGGTCTTCGCTATAGGGGAAGAATAAATGGACATCTTGAAGTAGTACATTTCAGGAGTGCTGAAATGAATTCAGAATTTCAGATTAGTTTTAAGGTTAAAGTTTATTTGTATACTATTTATAGCTCTACTTTTACATTTTCACATTCAATTAAGCACATTCAAAGTTCATTTTATGTTAAATAAGCATCGAATTGGTGCTTATTAAATACATCAAGAACTATAGGGAACATAAAAGAAGGAGATTGTCCAAATCATGTATTGTTTCTAGCTGTGTCCCTATAAACTAGTAGAGAAGTTAGGGCACTGCAAAAATTCAACGAATACATGCTTGTTGGCTGGATGAATAAACATATATAAGTGAATGAGAAAAGGGAAGAGCAAATTTGATCTTCATTCCTGCTTGTCTGTCTCCAGCCTGAGGTAAGTGCCTTCATGAGTCATTAGAGGCCCTTTATTCCTGCAGAGCCAATCCACTGCAATGGTATAGACTGTTGTTAGGAGGTATTTCCCCTTTTAAGTAAATGTCCCCATCCTCCTTGGAGGCCCTGCTCTCTAGGAGCATGTGCTATCACAGGCTGACGCCCAGAGCAAGCTTCATGGATAGGCAATCCGTTCTGAAACGGGCACCCCTACGTTGGGGTTTAATACTCTATGGGCATAATCTTGAAATTCTTAAAAATTCATTTTGAATTGGTGTAAAAAAATTTATTTTTGAATAAGGGAAGTTCGGTCTGAAAATATAGCTGTTGCCTTGGCGCTTCAGTTCACCTGAGATCCCTTAACGTGCTGTCCCCTCATCTCCCTGCACCCCACGCACCGGATCTGGGGTGGGGGCAGCAGGCACCTGTAAGAGTCTCCCTTCTCCAGGGGCGCGTCCCCGTGTCCGAGGAGCCACAGCACTAAATGGCAAATAAAAAATGACCGAGAGCAAGGCTGTGGAAGAAAGGAAAAACATTTTTTTTTTCTGCTTTTCTTTTCTTTTCTTTTCTTTTTTTGCATGGGCAGGCAACGGGAATGGAAAGTGGTCTCCGCCATGGTAGGCGAAATGCTGAGCCACCGTGGCCCGCCTTTTCCTGCTTTTTGAACAGAACAGAACAAAACAAAAAACAATCCTTCTAAACGACACTTGGGATGAAGAAGTAATATATATTATGAAATGGTGAAAATAACACCTTAATGATTCAAAATCTGCTTCATATAACCAAACCAGTTCTCAGAGGGCATTAGTAATCTTAAATGTCTATGTTGAAAAATGAGGCACCTTAAATAATTTCAGGAAGATTGATAAGAGGATAATAAAATATGAGGAAAATAAACACAAAGAAAGTAGATAGTAGCAATTAATAAAGGCAAAGGCAAAATTTAATGCCACAGAGCACAAATAAATGCAAACAAAAGAAAACATTATCAATAAATCCAAAATAATAAACAAAACTTTCATCAACTTTTCACAGAAAATAAAAAGGAGAATGAAATAGAAATAAGAAAAGGAATACAAATATCACTAATAAGCAAGTTTACATAATTTCATAATTAAAGAGAATTTTTTTTTTGGTGGGGGGAATTACCCAATGAGTTAGGAATAGGTGAAAATACAAATGACCTTGCTTTTTAATGTCTTATGGGAGCATCATTTAGCAATGGATTATTAAGGTTAATGGACTCTGTTCAAATCAGTGTTTACTATTGAGTAAAGAATTAATGAAGCTACATGTTAACATATATTTTCATATGAAAGAGATACAAGTGATTTTTAATAGTAAAAACTGTAGTCCTCCAAGACATTAACCAGTTTTGCATCTAACATTGCAATTTTATCTAAAGATACAAAAAATTGAAAGCCTCATGAGATGAACTGACTGAACAACTTCAACTGAACATAAATCCATCGAGGTCTTGCACGTAGTGACTGATGATGCTGCCTTATTGTCTTCTCTCCCATGCATTTAAAGCTGGAATTCCCACTTGAAACCACCTGTGGTTTTATTGCACATATTTTGCTTGGCATTGCTGTCATTATCATTGAGTTAAAAATGTTTTCTAAATTCCTTAGTGCATGTCTTTGAACTTCTCATTTTAAAATTTTAGATTGACAGCCATTAAATTTCAGCATTTGAAAATGCTGACCTTCTCTGGGTTTTCTACTTCTATCATCTCATTGCTTTTATTGTTTCTTTTCAGAAGTCAACCCTAATTTTTCTGGTTGTTCCTTTATAGGTAAAAGATAAGAGCTATGGAATGTTGGAATATTCTCAGGTCTTATTTTTTCAAATATTTTCCCCAGTGTCCTCTGCTTATTCTTGAATACCAATTGCATATATTAGAACTTTTCACACTTTCCTTCCATTTTGTATGGGATTATTAAGATTACATTATATGTATCCTTTATAGAATTGTTATTTCTATAGTCTTTTCTCTTCTCTGTTTACATTTTTCTGTGCCAAGAGATATATTTATTGAAGATTGTATTTGAAGAATTATGCATATAATTTGAGGAATGGAGGCTTATGTTTCTGAAGCAACTAAGAGTGAAAGTAATGCCACACCAGTGTAATTACGTTCCAGAGATTGAGACTACATGTAATTGGATGTCAGTGTTGTCAGGTGCTTTTCTACTTTTAGTTCACTCTTTCCTTAGGTGTTTGTTCTAGCTTCCAGAATGTAATATACCAGAAACAGAATAGGTTTTTAAAAAGGGAATTTAATAAGTAGCTAGTTTACAGTTCTAAGGCTGAGAAAATGTCCCAATTAAAACAAGTCTATAGAAATGTCTAATTTAAGGCATCCAGGTAAAGATACCTTGGTTCAAGAAGGCGACGACGCTCAAAGTTTCTCTCTCAGCTGGAAGGGCACATGGCGAACATGGCAGTGTCTGCTGGCTTTCTCTTGGCTCTACCAAAAAGGGACTCTCTCCAAAATGTTTCCTTTTTTAAAGGATTCCAGTAAGCACTCCACCTTCAGTGGGGGGAGACACACCTCCATGGAAATCATCTAATCAAAAGTTACCACCCACAATTGAGTGGGTCACATCTTCATGGAAACAATCAAAATGTTCCCACCCAGCAATATTGAATGAGGATTAAAGGGCATGGCTTTTCTGGGGTCCACTACAGATTCAAACTGGCCCAGTTTTGTTCTTCACAACCTAGAACTCAGAACTTAACAGAGCTCTCCCTTCTTGGTGGGTCCTGGATACAAGTTTTGTCCCCCTAGTCCTAAAAGCTATTTAAAACTGTGTTCTACTGTTCAGCCTCTTGTCCACTTCTTTTTAAATTGATAGATGCCTTTATAAAAAAGCTTCTTAAAAGTCTGGGATACATCTTTGGGTTTCCTATTTCTATTCAGTCTTGATTCTTATTCTTTGCTGTCAGTTAACATCCCAATTCCTACAAAACAGAATTTATTTTTGCTCTAACTGTTGCTATTTGCTTTCAGTGGAAGGAATGGCCCATGTTAGCTTGTCCTTCACAACATCCAATAGTTTGGGGCAAAGGATTGCTGGCTTTAAGACCTTAATAGAGTACCCAAGACCAGAAAGAAAGATTCTTTCATAGGGAAAAGAGGAGGCATTCTGAACCATGTAAGTGGAGAAATCCTAAGGCTGTGAGTGAATATACAGGACAAAATGCATGCTCAGAAAAGACTAGAAAGGTCCACATCATGCTGTACTTCAGGTTCATTGTTAAAGGAAAGCATCAGCCCACCCAGAGTCAATCTGCAAAACAGTGAAAAGTTATTTTGTTTGTTTCTATTAGCTCGTGGGCATGCAAGGAAATCTCTGTTGTATCACTACCTAGGATAGTGATACTACAGGAACAGACACCTCAGGGAGTAAATTCCAAAGTAAACATTTAAAAAATATTAAACTATACAGTGTGCAATGAAAAACTTACACAGTATGCAAAGAAACAGGAAGTGATGGCCCATCCAAAAGAGCAAGGCAAAAAATCAGAGAAATTCAACAAAGAATACCTGACTTTAGATAAAGCAAAGACTTAAAAAAATTGATTTTAAATATGCTCAAAGAGCTAAAGGAAAACATGAACTAAAACTAAAAGATATAAAGAAAATGATATGTGAACAAAATGAGAATTTCAACAAATAGATAGAAATTCTAAAAAGAAATCAAATAAAATAAACAATGACAAAAATAAACCAAAGAGTTGGTCTTTGGTTCACACTGAAGGTGAAGACCAAAATAACTGAAATAAAAATTTCCCTAGAGAGGCTCAGTATCAGATTGGAGCTGGCAAGAATCAGTGACCTTGAAGATAAGACAATTGAAATTATTCAATTTCAGGAGAAAAAAGTAAACAAATGTAGGAGACCTGTGTTTTGTTTTGCTAATGCAATATACAAGAAATAGATTGGCCTTTACTATAAGGATTTATGAGGTTACAAGTTACAATTCTAAGGCCAAGGAAGTGTTTAAATTGAGGCATCAACAAGAAGATACCTTGACTGAAGAAAGGCTGATGGCATCTGGTTTCCTCTGTCACATGAGAAGGCATATGGTGATGTTTGCTGGCCCTTCCCTCCTGGGTTGGTTTCAAAATGGGTCTCACAGCTCCTGTGGGTCCTTCTGGCTCATGCTGGGGCAATTTCTTTTTATCTCCAAGCACCTGTGCTTTTCTCCAAAATGTCTCTCCTTTAAAGGACTCCAATAAGCACAATAAGACCTACCTTGAATGGATGGGGTCACATCTCTGTGAAACAACCTAATCAGAAGGTCCCACCCAACAATAGGTCTGCCCCCCACAAGACTGGATTAAAAGAACATGGCTTTTCTCATGTGTATAAGAGTTTCAAACCAGTACAACCTGTGAGACACCCTTGAGAATACCAATATATGCATTATGGAGTCATAGAAAGAGACCAAAGAAAGGACCAGAGGGAATATTCAAAGAAATGACAGAAAAATATGTAAGTATACATCTGAAACCATGAAGGCAAGAAAGCAATGGGACAACTTAATTAAAAATGCTGAGAGAAAGAAAAAATGCTAACCAAAAGTTGTATATCTGGCAAAACTGTCTTTCAAAAATGAGGAATAGATTAAGCATTCCCAAGATAAAGAAAGCTGAGGAAGTTTGTCACCACTAGACTTGCCTCACAAGCAATGTTATAGGTAGTTTTTCAGATTGAACAATAGGACTCTATGCAGTAGATCAGAGGTGCATAAAGAAATAAAGATCTTCAGTGAAGGTAATTACAAAAGCCATAGGTAATTATAAACAGCGCTATTATGGTATTTTTAGTTTACAACACCACTTTTTACTTTTTACAGGATCTAAAGGGCAGATGCATAAAAGTAATAACAAATCTATGATTTTTGACAATGTACAAAGATAATTTATAGCAAGAACAACATAAAAGGTGCAGGACAAAGCAACAGAGGGATGTAATTTGTATATATTATTGAAGTAAAGTTGATATCAAATCATGAGATTCTTAGAGATTTAAGATGTTAAATTTAAGCCCCATTATAACCACAAAGAATATAACTGAAAAAACATCATCTGAGGAAATAAAGGACTCTGAATGGTGCATACAAAAGATCAGTGAAATATAATACTAGGCAGCAATGGAATAATATATTTTTATAAATATAAATATTTGTGAAAAAATTCACAAAGCTCATGAAATAAATTGTACAAATGAAGGGAGAATTAAATGTTTCTACATTAATAGCAGGAAACTTTACCCTTAAATAATGGATAGAGCAACTAGACAGAGGACAAGTGAGAAAATAGAAAATAGAAGACTTGAATGATGCTATTAACTGGCTAGCTCTAGTAGACATACATAGCACATTTCACCCAACAATAGCAGAATACACATTCTTCTTTAGTGCACATGGGCCAATTTCTAGGAAATCCCATGGTGAAGTTAAAAACAAGTCTTAATAAATTAAAAAATATTGAAATCATACAATGTATCTTTTCTAACCATAATGGAATGAAGTTAGAAATCAATAACAGAGAAAGAACTGGAAAATTCACAAATATGTGGAAATTAATCAATGAGTCAAAGAAGAAATCAGGACAAAATTTGGAAACATATTGAGACAAGTGAAATTTAAAAAGACAAACAAACCCACAAACACCAAAACTTATGGGTTGTAGAAAAAGCAAGTGTGAGAGGAATAAAAGATCTCAAATCAGTAACTTAACCTTACACCTAGTATAACAAGATAAAAGACAACAACTAGACCCAAGGTGAGTACAAAAAAGGAAATTGTAAGGATTACATCTCAGATAAATGAAATAGATAATAGAAAAAAAAGAGATTCAACAAAACCAGAAGTTGGTTCCTTGAAAAGATCAGTACATTGCCAATATTTACCTACACTGACAAAGAAAAAATTAGGGAGTATACAAATAAGTCAAATCAGGAATGAAAAGGGAGGAAAATACTACTGATTCCACAGAAACAAAATAGATTTTAAAAAGATATAATCTAAGAAATTAGATAACCTAAATGAAATAGGCAAACTCCTAGGAAAAAACAAACAAACAAAAAAACCTTCCAACAGAGCAATATCCAGGTCCAGATTTCTTAACAAGGAAATTTTATCAAACATGCCAAGAAGAATTAACACCAATCCTGCTCAGCAGCTTCCAAAAAATTGAAGAGAAGAGGACACTTCTTAATTCATTCTGAGGCCTGCATCACCCAATTACCAAACCAGATAGAGGTATCACAAGAAAGGAAAATTACTGAATTATATCCCTTATGAATATAGATGTAAAAATATTCAGCAAAATATTAGCAATCCAAATCCAGCAGCACATTAAAAGTATTATACAACACTAACAAAGGGGTTTTATCCAAGGAATGCAGGGATAGTTCAACATAAAAAAAATCAACTAATCTAATAAAGTACATGAATAGAATAGAGAAAAAAAAACCCACATAGGATCATCTCAATTGATGAAGAAAAGACATCTGAAAAAACCTTTCACCTTTTTCTTGATAAAAGCATTCAGAAAATTAAGACTAGTAGGACTCTTGCTTGACATGATTAAAGGCATTTATGAAAAACCCATAGTTAACATCATGCTCAATAGTGAAAGGCTGAAAGCTTTCCTCTTACAATTAGGAGCCGGACAAGAATAACTGATTTCACAAGTGCTATTCTACACTGTACTGGGATGTCTAGCCAGATCAGTTAAGCAAGACAAAGAAATGAATGGTATCCAAATGGGAAAATCTTTTAGTTTGCTGAAACTGCCAGAATGCAATATATCAGAAATGGAATGGCTTTTAAAAAGGGAATTTATTAAGTTGCATGTTTACACTTCTAAAGCCATAGAAATGTCCATACTAAGGCATCCAGAGAGAGATACTTTACTCCAAAGAAAGGGCTGATGAAATTCAGAGTTTCTCTCATAGCTGGGAGACACATGGTGACAACTTTCTCTCTTCATTTCATAAGGCTTCCTCAGGGGCCCTTTTCTTTCTGCATATCCAAAGGTCTGTGGGTGTGTGGCCTCTGTTGACTCTGCAGCTTTTTCCAAAGTGGTTCCCTCTTAAAGAGCTCGAGTAAGCAACCCCACCTTGAATGGGTGGAGACACATCCCCATGGAAACAATAAAAAATATCCCACCCAGCAATATTGAATGAGGATTAAAGAATATGGCCTTTCTGGGGTTCTGTTCATACAGATTCCACAATACTCTTGTTGACTTTCTGTGTAGTATGCAGGGATAATAGCCATCAAACAATAATACTTTCCACAAATCCTTCCCAGATAACTCCATCTCCAATCTTTGTTTGTCCTATAATGGCTGACTGCTTCCATGTTTGGTTAAGTCCTCATGTGGGGAACATTTCTCTGGGGTTTCTATTTCTGGAAGCTCAGCATTTTCTAGTGCATCAATTTCTGATTTCTTTGTATCCAAGAGTTTAGTCCTCAACTTATCTTTTTCCTGTCTCACTTCACTATGCACTGCAAAGAGAAACCAGGCTGCACTTTCCACATTTAATTTGGAAATCTCTTCTGCTAAGTATCCAAGTTCATGGCTTTTAAAATCTGCCTTCATCCAAAACCAGTAGTCAATTTTGCTGAATTTTCTGCCACTTTAAAACAAGTATTTCCTTCCTTCCAGTTTACAGTAACACATGCATTATTTCTGTCTAAGGCTTTATCAGAAGTATCCTTAGAGGCCACATTTCTGCCACACAGAACTGTCTTTTCAAAGCATTCTAGGCCTTCTCTATCAAGTATATAACAATTCTTCCAGAATCTTCCCCTAATCCATTTAAAAAGCCATTCCTACATGTTTGGGATTTGCAAACCACAGCAGCACCCCACCTCTCTGATACCAAAATCTGGTTTAGTTTTCTAAAGCTGCCAAAATATAATATACCAGAAATTGATTTAAAAAACAGAATTCATTAATTTGCAAGTTTACAGTTCTAGTGCCATAAAAATATCCAAACTAAGGTATCCAGAGAAAGATATCTGAACTCTAAAGAAAAGGCTGATGAAGTTCAGACAGAGTCTCTCTTTCTGCTGGGAATGCACATGGCAATAGCTTTCTCTCTTCATTTCATAAAGCTTCCCTAAGGGGGCATTTTTTTTTCTACATCTCCAAAGGTCTCTAGCTGTGTGGGCTCTGTTGGCTCTGCAGCTTTTTCCAAAATGGTCCCCTCTTAAAAGGCTCCAATAAGCAACCCAATTTAAAATGGGTGTAGACATATCTCTATGAAAACAATCAAGAATATCCCCCAGTAATATTGAATGAGGACTAAAGAACATGGCTTTTCTGGAGCATATAACAGTTTCAAACCGGCACAGAAAAGAAAAAGTAAAACTTTCCCTATTCAAAGATGACACATTCCTACATATAGAAAATCATAAAGAATCATAAATAATCTACAAAAAAAAGCTACTAGGACTAATAAATGAATTCAGCAAAGTGACAAGTAGTGTAAAATCAGTAGTATTTCTATACATTGGTAATGAAAAATCTGAAGGGGATTTAAAAATCCATTTACAATGATTATTAAAAAAATGAAATATCCAGGAGTAAATTTAACTGAAGTTGTAAAAGACTTGTACATGGACAACTATAAAATATTGCTGAAAGAAATTGAAGAAGCCCTAAATAAATGAAAAGACATTCCATGTTCATAGATTAGAAGACTAAATATTGTTAAGATGCAATACTATCCAAAGTGATTTACATTTTCAATACAATTTCAATCAAATTGTGATTGCCTCTTCACAGAAATAAAAAACCCATTTAATGGAGTGTCACCTAGCCATAAAAAGATGAAAGTTCTGATGTATATGACAACATGATTGAAACTTTAAAACGTCCTGTTGAGTGAAATAAATCATACACCAAAGGACAAATATTGTATGGTCTCATTTATAAGAAATGATTTTTATGTACAAATTCACAGAGACAGAAATATTACTGCTGTTTGAAAGAGCATCCATCCATTCCCAAGTATCATGAGACATCTAAATTCTCATCTCAAAGTTAAAGGAGTTAGAAGAAAGGTGAAAAAAAATGACAAATGTTCTGTTTTAAAGCAAGAACCTTATGATAAAAAAATCTTCTAGAGAGAAGAGTTAATATAAACTTATTAGGAATATAAAATTTGAATTTAATACTGCAAGAATCACAAATTCATATGTGTATAAGGAAATTAGTAGACAAACTAAATACATGAAAAGAAATGATGAAAAGAACAACAGGCTATATCTAAATTCTCTCTGTTTTCTGGTTACTTTTAAGTACTTTTCTTTGTGTGCAATTTATTTACATTATGTCATGGTATTTATTTCATTTTTTTTTATTCCACTTAGGAGCTGACTTGCTTACCAAATGTGAAAACTCATGTCTTTCAAAAATTCTGGAAAATTCTAATTTAGTATCATTTCAAATATTGCCTTTCTCTAATGTTATCCTCTATTTCTGGAACACATTAGGCATGTAAGATCTTCTTCATATATATATATATATTTTTTTTTTTTTTAACCTGGCTTTTAAAGTGTTTTTATCTTTTCTTTGTATTGCTTTCTAGTAAATTTCTTTAGCTTCACCTTTCATTTCCCTAATTCTCTGCTCAGCTTTGTCTTATCTGCTCTTCAGTGTATACATTCAATTTTTAGTTTTTAACTTTTTTTTTGTTTAGAAGTTTTAATTTAGTTCTTTTTACTCCATTCTGGCCTTGCAAGATATTGTAGCTTTTTCTTGCATTTATGGCTTGCCACTGCTCCTTGGATCTCATCTTCTTCTATACTTAGCCTTCCCCAGCCATACTGACTTCCTCCTTGGTCCTTATCATTATAATATCAGGGCCTTTGCACTTTGTGATCCCTCAGGCTGGAGCACCCCTCCTCTGAATATCCATGTGGCTTACTCCTTTACATCCTCCAGGTTCAAGGGTCCTCTTCTCAGTGGAGCTTTCCCTGATCAACAAAGTAAAATTGAAATCATACCCTTACACTATACTCCCCATATGTCTTCACTGCTTTACTTTTATTCATAGCACTTTCCATCCTGAAACATATTTTGCTTATTTTGTTTTATAACTGTCTTTTCCAATGAAGTATAGAAGGCAGTCATTTTGTGTGGAGGCGGGAGGGGAGGAAGTTTGGTTAACTTTTGTTATTTCAGTAACAAAAAATACTGTCTGACAAAATTCGTTCTCGGTGAACATTTGTTAAGTGAAATACTTGTTGCTGAAAGAATATTGCCTTTTTGACATTTTAAACATTTTACAAATGATTTTAATCTAGTCTGAAATTCTTGAGGGTCTAATGTGTTTAAATATGATGGATTTTCTTGGTTCTTGATTAATGTAAAAAAATTTTGAAAACCTTTATATTCAGTGGGACTATGACCTTTTCTCTATAGACATCTTCTAAGATCTGTCTGAGTTCAAGGTCTCTACACAGGGATTTTGCTATTAGTCCAAGAATGCTATCAGCTTGTGATCATCTTTATGTTAATTTCTTAGATTTTCAGACCATTATTAGAATTTAAATTACAAATCCAAGCTCATGGAAGTAATAGATCTAAGTTTTGAAATTCTATTTTTCTCTCTTTTTTTCAGTCTAAGAATTTAGACAGATATAGAAAAGCATTTCATAGCCTCTTTTGCCAGTGGAAAGACTGCTTCTATTCACCATGACTGAAGGTGAAGGATCTTTTTTGGGCAGAGATAATTTTTTTCTTGTCTTTTGTAGGCTCAAAACCTTGTCTCCATCTGTATGTGACCGAGCTGTGTGAAAAGATGTTTTAAATGTTTTATTCAAGATTAAATTGATTATGTGAAAGAATTTTGATCATCTAGTCATCCATATTGCCAGAATCAGCAATCTGGAAATCCTATCAAAAGAGAGCAGCTGCTGTTTAGCTTTCACCCTGTTTTCATGCTAATATAAGGTCTAATGTTGCCAGAACTTTCTGTTTCTCAAGTGGAGCCAGAGAAGTGCTTTACATTTGAGATCTTCTGATCTTTAAATGTTAAATGACTACCAAAACCTTAAACACATTGTCAGAAGCCAATATTTTGCTGCCAATCAAAGCATAAATGATGGTTGGGCTACTTTGTAGGCCACCAAATATCAACCTCTGCAACAATATTAAGCACCACAGATTACCTATCCAGTGTTTATTGTGAGTCAAACTTGCATTTTATTAATGCATGAGGAGATCATGAAATAAACTGAAAGGTAGTCAGAAGAGACACATATGTGTTACAAGGTCAAAAACTAAAATGTGTCTTTTTACTAATAAAACAAGTTCTCAAGCCTTGACTTGGAATTTCTTCATCATGATTTGACACATATTTCTGGTAAATTGGCCATGTTTTCCTGTTCACAGTAGATTCAAATTGGGTTCTGTCTCTGAGAAATTTGAAGATTGTTACTGGAGGAAAGTGTGAGGATAAAAATGAGAAGTGACAGCCCAGACAGGAGGAGACAGTAATAAAAAAAATATTTTCAAAAGCAGATATAAAAATTCCCAAATCATAGCAGTCTGGCATCATTTGCTGCACTCTGGAAACCTAGAGGGCATCACTATTCTAACTTGATGCAATAACTCATGTTCTAAGTGTCCACCTTAAACATTAAGAGAAGTTAAAGATATAATTTATTAAAAAGATCAGTGCAAAAAAAAATGGAATATAGTTAGGAGGACTCCCAATATCCAGGGGAGGTATTCAGTCTGAATGTAGCTGAACTGGTTACTGAAAATACTGAGATAATTCTGTATTGGTTGTTATGTAACTGTGTGCTCCAATCACAGGTGGTGTCAGACTGCCCCATAACTCAGTAGCTATGGGGGTTGCAGAACTGGGGGATGAAGTACTGCTGCAGGACTTTGGGAACTATCTCTTCGGGCTCCCATACTGCTGTTAACTATATTGTTTTGTATATTATTCTTGCTGAAAAATTCTGTACTTTTTTACACACACACACATGCATATACACAAACGGTGGCTGTGTTTGGTTCTTAGACCACCAAATATCAACTTCTATAGTAATATTAAGCACAACAGAGCATATAGGTATGATTTTAGTAAGGAGCAGCAGTATTACAAATTAAGTCAGTCTGTGAACAGGTGCACATTCTCTGAACAGAAGGTGTGGCCAATGAGGAAATGAATGGCTCTCTCACTTGAAACCAATATATAACCACAATGCCCTGGATCAGCTTTCAAATTCATGAAAGCAAAGTTTCTGATTATAAATGGACTACCCTGGAGTTTTACAAACACAGAAAATGAGCTAGTCAAAAGACAGAACTCACTGGTCCCATTGACAATTACTTAGTGGTAAATTAAATTATTAAATTAACTTTTTGGCTTTATGTATTTATATGTTCCTGTGAGCATAGATAATTTGAGCAAGTCTTGAAAGTTTCTTAGTGATCTAAGAATTAGAAGGATTTGACAAATCAGTTTTTGAAAGTTGAGAGAAATTCACCAAGTTAATAAAATCCCATGGGGACTTGGAAATCAGTCACCATGTCATCCTAGGAAAGTACCCTTTGTGAACTTGTAGAGGTTTAATTCTGTGTTTCTATTGGAAACCTATATCATGACTTTGTATAATTGGAAAGAACTTTGTAACAAACTTCTTCTATCTTTAAGCGGTATCTAAACAGAATTCAGTGACCACAAGTTTTGTTGTTAAGCAATCATGAACAAATATCCAATTACTTGCATTACATTGGTAGGGCTTTTTAAAAAATTATCTAATTTCCCAATAATTAAAACAAAAAAAATCAAAATATTTAAAAGTCACTTTCATATGCCACCAGTGATTTAGGCAAGAGAGATGAATACATATTTATATTACTATTTATTATATTTTAATTAAAATATTTATTTAATTTGTAGATAAGAAAAGTGTTTAATTCATAGTTTTTTTGCTAATACCTAAGTGTATAAAGTTGCAATGTGTAAAAGTAAATATGGGATTGGAATCATAATACTTGAGTTTTATTTTCCACTTTTTCCCTAAATTAATTGAACATCAACTAACATATTAAATCCCTCTAGAACTCAGTTCTTTCATCTATAAAGCAAATTTCTCCATTTGTAGACTACAGTCCATGTCTTCGCTAAGATTTTGGAATTCTACGAGCCTACCTAGTCCATTTTTCTTATTATTCAGGTGAAAAAAACAAAGACACAGAGAGATCAGATGACGTATTTAAGGTCACACAGTTAATTAATGTCCAAACCAGAAAGAAAATCAGGTTTCTTGATTCCCAGTCCAGTCCAGACTTCTATTATAGCTGTTACAGCCATAATGTATGGACAATGGTAATCCCTGGAAGAATAATTTTCAACCATCAACAAAGAAAAAAAAATGCTGGTGATTTGGAAAAGGCTGTAATTTTTTTTTATTTGGGTACATTCCCATCTAATGGAACATATTCCTAGAATTAAGTCAAAAGCTAAATATACATTACTGCAAGTTATATAATAGCATTATACAAATCAATTAGAACTGATGGCAAAGTGACACCCTAGGCAAGATAATCTGAACTGCTTTCTTTTTTTAAAATCACTGAAGCCAAGTCACATTCTCATTCAAATGTCCTGGAAGTCTGAATAACCTACCAGACTTTGCCCCACAGCTTTGCAATCTCTTCCTAGATTTTAGCGAAGGAACATCTCTTCGCTGAAATCACTGAAATTCCAAATTTATTTTCCAGGTAAGGGAATAGCAAAATAGACAAAAGCATAGTACGAGGACTTGAATTTTTAAATAGAGAGACAGTCTTCATCTGAGAAAATAGCAAAACCAATACAGTCATGGATCTATTGTATTTTATTCTCAATAGCAAAACAAAACATATCGGAAAAAAGAAAACAAATGTTGAGCTCCCCAATTCATCTTTTTAACAGTATAAATTTTCTAATCCACAGTCAACTGACCTCTCAATAATTGTCTCTATAAAGATTTCCTCCACATAGTTTTGCCTTTATTTGCTTTTTTTTTTAATGAGAAAAGTAACATATATACAAAAAGCAATAAATTTCACAGCACTCTACAACAATTAGTCACAGAACAGATTTCAGAGTTTGGTATGGGTTATAGTTCCACAATTTAGGTTTTTCCTTCCAGCTGCTCCAAGACAGTGGAGACTAAAAGAAGTATCAATTCAGCAGTCATACTCATTTGTTAAATCCTATCTTCTCTGTATAACTCCTTCTTCTTTGATCTTGCTCCCACTCTTTAGGGGTATTGGGGCTATGCAGAAAGGGCTGTCAATAATATGGGGTAGGGAGTTGGAACTAGTTGATGTTCTGGACTTATCTAGCCTAAGAACCTATCTTGAGGTTGTAGATTTCTGGAAAGTAATCATAGTGCATGGAACTTTTGTGGAATCTCAGATAGAGCCCTAAGTGTTCTTTAGGGTTGACAGGAATGGTATTGGTTGGGGTTTAGCAAGCCATGGTAAATAGGAATATTTATCTGAAGGTTGCGTAAGAGTAGCCTCTTGATTTTATTTGAAGCAGCAAATACTTTGTTAACAATTCTTTTCCCCTATTGGTCAGGAAGGCATTGTCCATCCCATGATGCCAGGGCAGTTTTGCTTTTATTTCTGATTCGCTCAAAAAATCTCTGTGACGCTTTCTCAGGTTTCTGAGCACAATGGAAGGAAAGAAGAGAAACTAGCATTGAGGGACCCTTATATTCTCAATGTAAAAAGCACCTTAACCTAAATTTGCTCCTTCCTTTAATATAATAGTGACAAAAAATTTAACTAAACAGTATATTCTGCTTTATAAAAATTGAAGCACATTTTCTTTATTTCAAAAACTGTTTTCACCCAAATTTACTTGAAAAATGGGCTTGGTGCAGGGAACTTATTTTTAATAGACTGCTACTAAAATACAACTTTGCTAAGTTGCTAGTTATTACAAATCATTGGAGAAAAATAATTTCCTTATTTAAGAGTTTCTATGCGCCAGATAATACAGTAGGTTCCTTAATATATATTATTCATTATCACAACCAGTATGTGAAATAGGTTTTTATTATTATCTCCACTTTACACACGAGTTAACCAGGACTCAGGCAACTTAGTTTATTTGAATTTTGAGAGCAAATATAAGTCAGCGATGAGTTTTGAATTTAGCTTATCTATCTATTATATCTTAAACATGCTGTAATAATATGAAAAATATGTCTTGATGGGCTATCTGGTTTGTAGTTGCCAAATATTACCTAAAGGATGAAAATTCTTCTATCAGAAATAACATTCATGTTTATTTGATAGTTCATATGGGCCAAATATACTTAAGATCTAAGAGGCCCTGTGTTGTTTTTTTTTAATTATCACATAGTTGTATATTCATCACCATGATCATTTTTAGAACATTTGCATCACTCCAGGAAAAGAAATTAAAAAAAAATATAAAGAACCATACATCCCATACCCCTTACCCCTCCCTCTCATTAACCACTAGTATTGTAATCTACCCATTTTTAAATTTTTACCTCTTATTCCCTCATTACTTATATATTTTTGTCATTATTTTTTTATTCATCTGTCCATACCTTGGATAAAGTGAGCTTCAGCTACAAGGTTTCCAAAATCACACCGTGACAAAACTGTAAAAGCTATACAGTTACACAATCATCTTCAAGAATCAGGTACTGGGACACAGTTAAACAGTTTCAGGTACTTCCCTCTAGCCACTCCTATACATCTATGAGGTTCTTTTAAAACTTTTCATTCTGAAATAATTTCGAATTTAAGGGCAAGTGCAAAAATAATACAAATGTCAGAGAATTCCAACATGCCACCCCATACCCAGATCCACTAATTTCAACATTTTGCCACCTTTGCCATATCATTCTTTCTGTCTATCGTTTATCTGTCTGTCTGTCTATCTATCTATACATCCATGTACCTATTTTCTGAACATTTGAGAACAGGTTGCACATATCATATTCCTTGAACACATAAAACTTCCATGTACATTTCCTACAAACAAGTATATTCACTTATGAAAACCCCTTAAGTGCAATTATCAAGTTCAAGATATTTAATATTGATATAAAGCTTTAAACATGCCCCGTTAATGCCCTTTTGAGCTTTTTTCTCCTCTCTTGTTAGATCCCATCCAAGATCATGTATTGCGTTTAATTGTCATTGTTTCTTTAGTTGCCCCCCTTCTTTTTTTAATTGTGGGAACATATATATAATTTAAACTCTTCCATCACAACTACTCCAAAACATACCATTTAATGGGATTAATCACATTCATAATATTAAGATACCCTCATCAGCTTCAGTTACTAAAATTTTCCCATTTCCCCAAACAGGCACCCTATATCCATTATGCCCTCTCCCTGCCACTTATTCCTGGCAACCTGTATCCTTATTTCCTTCTCTAGCTTGCATATCCACTAATATGTTCTTTGGAGTTATCATGGGGCTTCAAATTAATATACTAAAATTGTAATAACCTTGTTTGCTCTGATACCAACCTAACTTCAATAGACTACACAAACTATGTTTTTATACACCTCTGTCCCCCCACCTTTATGTGGTTTTTATACAAATTACATATTTATATATCATGAGTCCAAAATCAGTGATTTATTGTGACATTTTATGAATTTGTCTTTTACTTCCTGTAGCAAGTAAAAAGTAGAGTTACAAATCAAAAATACAATAGTATCTGTATTTATATTTCCCCATGACATTATGTTTATTGGATATCTTTATTTCTTCATTTGGCATCAGTCAATTATTTTGTGTCCTTTCCATTCAACCTGTAGAACTCTTTAGGGTTTTACATCTCTTTAGGGTTGGTCTAGTGGTTAAAATGTCTTTAGCTTTTGTTTATCTGGGACTGTCTTAATTCTTGCCTCATTTTTGAAAGACAATTTTTCTGGATGCAGAATTTTTTAGTTGATGAGTTTTTGCTTTCATTACTTTAAATGTGTCTTCCCACTGCCTTTTTGCTGTTGTGGTTTCTGATGAGAAAACAGCATTAATTCTAACTGAGACTCTCTTATAGGTGACACATTGTTTCTCTCTTTCAGCTTCAGGATTCCCTCTTTATCATATGTCAGTTTGGTTATAACTGGTACAGTGTGATTCTATTTGGGTTTATCCTGTTTGGAGTTTGTTGAACATTTTGGATGTGTATATACATGTCTTTCATTAAATTTGCAAAGTTTTCAGCCATTACTTCTTTGAATATTCTCTCTTCCCTTCTCTCTTTCTCCTTCTGGGAACCCAGCGGTGCATATATTGGTATGTTTGATCATATCTCACATATTATTCAAGGTGTGTTCATTTATTTTTCTTATTTTTTTCCTCTTTCTGCTCCTCAGTCTAGATTTCAACTGTCTTATCTTCAAGATCTCTGATTATCTCTTCCTCCATCTCCAATCTGCTACCAAAACCCTCTAAGGAATTTTAAATTTTTGTTATTGTGGTCCTCAGCTTTGTTAGATTCTTTTTCATCTTTCTGTTATTATTCTTTTTGTGTTCATCTATTGTTTTTCTGATTTGCTTTAGTTCTTTTTCCACATTTTCCTTTAGCTCTTTGATAATATTTATAACCATTTTTTAAAAGTCTATGTCCATAATGTCCCAGGTATAATCTTCCTTATTGATGGCTTCTAACCTTTAAAATTTTCTCCTTTGCTTGAGCCATCACTTCCTGTTTTAATCTGTTGTTGATACTGGATATTTTAATATTTTAGTGTAGTTTTACTGAAATTTAGATTCTGAGGCATCTGTTTCTTAAGCTTGTATCCAGCTATCCAGCTAGTTTTATGACAAAGCTATCCTTGTAGATTTGAGAATAAAATGCAAAAGCAGAGAAGCGGAGGAGGCAGCAGCAGGAGGAGAAGGAAGAAGTGGAGGAGGGAAAAAGGAAAACTCTCCAGTCTTTGAAGATTGATCTGTGGTCAGTGCTCTCTTTCATGGTTTATCCACACAATGAGTTTGAAAAATAATTCCAGGCTGAATCTTAGGGGCTTCCCTGATCTTTTCTATGCAGGTCTCTTGTCTTGTCCCTAGGAATTCCCCCATTTATATGTGTACAAATGTCCCCTCTTCACTAGCAAATGGTTTCCTCATGGTACCAGGCACTACACTGTATGCCATTTAGCCAGCAATCCCTTATCCCAGACAGCATAACTTGACTGCTCTCCCACAGCATTCTATAGGTGAGTTCCATGAGTTGCCTTCTACAGTCTGGAAAAATTCTGGGACAACAAGTCCTAGGGCCACTACCAGGCAGATTGGGCCAGACACACATGCTCCCGGGTTGTGCACAAGGGTCACGCTACACCCTCTAGAACTAGACCAGAGATTTACACAGAGAGCAGCTCCATACCACCCTGGTGAGGAGATGGGGAAGGGACCAACCAGCATGCGACAAGCTACCCCTTTTAAGATGCCTTTTTCTTGATCTGGCAATTGCCCCACTACTACAATCCTTTATTTCCTAGAGCCTTCAGAGAGATGTTTCTGCCATTCTTGCCATTTACTCAAAGCTTCTGTATGGAGACAGAAACCTGAAGCATCTCACTCAGTTACCTCAATCAGGGCACCAACCTCATGAGTTTGGCATTACTATTATCTCCATTGGATGATGAGAAAACTGGCATTAATCAGTAGTAACTGGCAGATTTGACACTTGAAGACAAGTAGCTCACTTCAAACTGTTCTCCTACGGTCTATACCATGGGGCCATCACATTACAGCAATGATTGAAGATATTTCAAATGTAATTTTAGTGAGAAGGATAAATTATTTCCTTGGTGATTTCAAAGCACACTTCAAATCATATTTCAAGGCCATCATTTAAAACATTACAATGAACAAAACCATCACAGGGATGCCAATGGTAGAGATGTAGATTAATAAGTTAGTTGGCTCCATTTCTTGTTAATTTTCAAAGTATTCATTTCTTTTAAAACAAATTCTTATGATAAGTTTATTTTTTATTTCTCTCATATACTAAAACATGTGAAATATATATAGCCATTTAAGCAATATAGTTTCTCAATTTCAGATGAATCAATTTGGGTTTAAACTCCATTACAATATTGTACGATCTTCAAATTGTTTGTGTGTTCTTTTGGCTTTTGGCAGAGGAAAGGGGGAGTGGAAGGAAAATTAGGTATATTCAGAGTATTTCAAATTTCATCGGTATCTATTGTTTTACCATGGTTTCCTGTTTCCTTGGATATGCTTTCTGTGAATTTTTGTTGCTTTTCATGCAGATGTGTAACTAGGGATATGAGAAACCATGGCAACACTGTCTTACTCAAAGAAAGAAAGTTGAATTCGTAATTCTTCAGTCTCTAAAATAAACCAGCCTTATAGGGGGACGTAAGCTGGGTTTTCTCCTAGACTGTACATCATTATCTTCACAGTGGTGTTTTTGTTAAATATTTACCTCGTTGAAAGTCTCAAAAAATATTGAAAGTTCTTAAGTTATTTATAGAGGCCTACCAAGTCTCAAATAACTGAAATAAATTAGAATTTAGGTGTTTCATGTGATAGAGACAGTACTAAGTCATCAGTTATTTTATATATATATGTAAATATAAATTGAGTTGTAGAAACAATTTTGCAAAAAAAATGTTACCAATTTCACAAAAGGGCAAAAATATCACCATTCTCTTGGTAGGTTGTCACAATGTTCTCCTTTACGAGCATTGCTTTTTTGTGAGAGAATTACTGTGTCCTGGAATCAGGAAGATTACATATCTCAAAAGACATTAGAGATAAACCATACCCAGTTACGCCTTAGTCCTCCTCTGATTCTTATTCATGAGCTGTACGGCAAAGATGGCCTAGGCAACTTTTCCAAGTAGTTGAAGATTGTATTTATCTCCTTTATTATGCTCCCTTTCTTTGTCTTCATATTTTTCTACTCCACTACAGCTGTGATAAAATAAAAAGCATTCTACATTTTGAAGTCAGGGGAAATGGTTTTGTCAGATGGTTGGGAAATTTATTACTTCTGTTACCTTGCGTGGCGATCTAGTGACGTTATAATTGAAAATGCATGTACCATGTCGAAGAACTGTGTAGACTCCCCACTCCAGGCTCCTGAAAACCTGGCTCTTCCCCCTCCTGCCTTGCCTCTGTACTATGGTGTTTATACTCCAATTTTCATTTTGTTTCTATCCTACTAATACCCCTATGAGAAATCTTAAAATCTGACTTGCTGTTTTAGTTTCCTAAGCTGCTCAAGTAAATACCATGAAATGAGTCGGGTTAAACAATGGGAATTTGTTCAGTCAAAGATTTGAGGCTGGGAGAATGCCCAAATCAAAGCATCATTAAGTCTTTCTTCCTGAAGACAGGCTGCCAGTGACACTTGGCTCCTCTGTCACAAGACAAGGCACATAACAGCATCATTTACTATATCCCGTCTCTTCCAAGTTTTGTTGATTCAGTTTCTTGCTTTGTGGCTTTCTCTTTCTCTGTCTGAATTCCACTCTCTTATAAGGACTCCAGTAATAAGATTAAGGCCCATCCTGATCGAGGTGGGTCAAACCTTAACTAAAGTAGCCTCACTGAAAGATCCTACTTGCAGTGAGTTCACACCCATAGGGATGGATTAATTTTAAAAACATGTTTTTCTGGGGTAAGGACAGCTTCAGGCCACCATGCTTAGTAACTTTCACTCTCTGCTATATCTGATCATATGTTGCCCAATTGTTTTCATTTTAACTGTAAGTAAATCATTATAGATGTCATAAATGTATTCTGTTTTCCCAACTAAAATTATCCATAATCCCCATTTCATTTTCAAAGAATTTTTATGATGTCTTCCTCCACCTATGCTCAACATTTCCCAGTAAGTCCCAAATTATCTTTATTGTGTCAGAGTCAATGGAATGTTTTGCAAAATTAATTATTCACAGACCCTCCCTACTCCTACTGAATGAACTGCAGGATGAGGCTACCCCACGATTTGGTTTTACAACAGACTTCTCCATTGAGTGTTGAAAGGATCCATAATATTATGTATTTGGGGGAATGAAACTGCCTTCAAGGCTGACAGCCTGGTTTACTACTGACCAGCTGTGTGACCTTGAGCATGTTCTTTAACCTCTCTGGACTTTAATTAGATAGATAGACAGATAGATATGAGAATATACATATGTGCTTTAAAAAAGAATAATGACAGTACTCTCCTACACAGTTGAGAGAATTAATTAAAACAATGAAGTGAAATGCTGTGTGAAGTGCTTTATACATAATAGGAGATAAAATGAATAATAATTGATGTAAGGTGGGATTCCTCTCCTTCTAGCTCTGTGGCCCGGGCACACCTCTGAGGAACAAAACTTGGGCACTGCCAATGCCTCTGCTCCTAAGATGTTCTCAAGAAATTTTATAATGTATACCGTGCATTCCTAGTAGGATGAGTACCCATGCACCTGCACAACAGAAACAAGTGCTGATAATATTTTACAGATGAGAAACTGAGGTATAGAGAGTTCAAATGAATTCCCCAAACCATAAAGCTAGTAACTGATGCAGCAATCAAATGACTTTAGACTAGTATCATCGGCATCACTAAGGCAACATGGGGGCTTGAGATAAAAGTTTTTGGACATATAGGACCTTAACACTCCCTTCAAATCATTCTACAGTACTCAAAAAAGCTCTCTTTTATGTGAAATTTCGCATAGATTAGAATAGATTTTGTATGTGTTAGTTTTTTAAAAATATAATACCAATTATTCTGTGTTTCATGATATTTCAAGATCACAGTTTTTTTGTTTTTTTTTTTTTTTAAGACTGGTTGCTTCAGTGAGAGGAAAAAAAAATACATTCCTCATCTTTAAAATGGTTGGTTTAAACCAATGTTTCCCAGAAAGTGTGAGAATTCCTATTAAATGGCAGAGATGGGAGGGGAAGGAAGTGCAGTAGGGCAAGGCAACTGCAGGATTTTGATTTCTGCTCTGACAATTTCACCCAGGCACCCTCACTCACATTCATTCCCCACCTGAAAGTCACTAAGCCAGACCCAAGGGCCATCTTGACCTTTCTCTAGACCAGTAGGGTCAAGGGTTCCAGAAAACAGGCATTTGAGGCAGTGCCCAAGGAGAGTCAGGCATGAGGCCAACGCTGGGTAGAGAGAGGAGAGCACACCCATGGGAAAACAGCATCATACTTTCAGCATCCACTTCTGATTAAATCCCCAGAGACAGCAGCCACAGTGTTGAAAGAACGCTCTAGAAGAGGCACAGTCACTGTTAGTATCTGTACTTGGGTAAGTCACTTGAACCTCTCTGAATTGTTTATACCTTGGAAAATATAAAGTAAGATATATAGTAAGATTTAAAAAACATTTTAGACATGCACATTCAGTGCATAGTTTTTGTTCTTTTTACTGTGATTGACTTCAGCACATCTAACGATTTGAGAATGGGTCCTTGAACTTGGCTCATTCATTCGATTTATCACACACAAAACAATTATTTTCTAAAGAACCTGATTAAAATCTACCAGTTAACTCAGCGAAGACATTTTTTAACCTTATTTAAAAATGTGAACAATATAATGATCTTCGAAAGTTCTTCCTGTAAGAGCATGATAGTATGGGAAAGGAGAAACTTTGTTTTTCCTTCACATAGCAGAATTAACAAATTTGGAAGAGAATAAATTCTGGAGATGGTTTCAGAGGTCTTCCTGAAACTCCAGTTGGTGAACAAATCACTTGCATTATAGAATTAGGAATAGATATTATTGTCAAATCCTTTAGAGGAAGTACTGAGATCTCTTTTGCCCTTTCTGACTACAAACATATATATATTAGGATTCTCAGTGGAAGCACACAGCACAAGTAAAAAATGGTATTAGCTTGATGTCAAAACTCTTTTCTAAAAAAACTCTTTTCTATCTCAAGCAAAGTGACATTGAGATGACTGACTACCCCTTTATTAAGAAGAAATCATTTTTATTCTCACATGCATTTGTATTTTGCAGCTATTTGATATAGTAGTACTTACATTCACCATCTTTTAAAATTAAGTAACATCTTAAATTTATTTTTAACATAACCTATTTAAGGCAAGATGTTTCTTTTTATCTATGGGAGTAATATAAATATTTCTTTGTATATAAATGAGAGACATTAAGCACAAAATAGTGGAGGTAGTACATGAAAGTGGCTAAATTCATTAAGGTAGTGTGTTGGTTTGAATCTGTCATGTGCCCCAGAAAAGACCGTGTTCTTGTAATCAGGTCTTGCGGGGGCAGACCCATTGTGGGTGGGAACTTTTGGTTAAGCTATTTCAATTGAGATGTGGCCCAGCCAATTCAAGGTGGGTTGTAATCCTTTACTGGAGTCCTTTAAAGAAGAGGATAAAAGACAAAAATACAGAGAAAGAGAGGTTAGAGAGAGAAACACCCAAAGACATTTGAAGAGAGCCATTGAAACCAGAACCTGGGAGAGGAAAATCAGCAGATGTTGCCATGCACCTTCCCATGTGGCAGAGGAACCCTGGAAGTCAATAGCCATGCCTCGGGAAAGGTGTCTTCCTCTCAATTCCTTAATTTGAACATTTTCATGTTTTTACAACTGTAAAATTGTAATCTAATAAATCCCCTGCAATGATCAGGTTCATGTGTCAACTTGGCCAGGTGATGGTGCCCAAGGTCAAGCAAGCACTGACCTATCTGTTGTTGGGAGGGCACTTCCTGGACTTAAATCATGAGCACATTTGTTGCATCCAGAGTTGATTACACCTGCAGTTGGCTAAGGGAAGTGTCTTCTGCAATGAGTAACACTTAATCTAATCACCAGAATACTTTTAAGGAGAATTCAGAAGAGAGAATCTCTCTTTTTAATTTCACCCAGCCAGCTTCTACTGGGGAGTTCATTGAGGACCTTTATTGGAGCTGCCAGCTCATGGTCTGTCCTACAGGTCTGGGACTTTTATGTCCCCATGGTTGCATGAGTCACTTTTATAAATCTCATATTTACAGATATCTCCTGTTGATTCTGTCTCTCTAGAGAACCCTGACTAATACATCCCCATTGATAAAGCCAACTCATTTCTGGTATTTTGCATTCTGGCAGTTTTAGCAAACTGAAACAGGTAGCATAGACATGTTTGGGAAAGGCAGGACTTGACAAACACAATTATCCCTGCCATGTTAATATTGCAAGGATTTGAGAATATGGGCATAATATAGGTTAGGGAGCAAAGGAACATCATCCTTATCTGGAACATTGGTGGTAAAAGATAATATCTTTTCTCAGTGATTTTCTTTTACAATGAAAATAAAGATGGCTTAGGTCAGTGGTTCTTGAAATGTGATTTCAGAGCCAAAAACATCAGCATCACCTGGGAACTTAACAGAAATGTAAATTCTCAGAACTTGACCTGCACTTGCTGCAACAGAAACTCTGAGTGGGGGCCAGCAGTGATTCTAATCTAATGTCCACAAATGGTTGAGAACCACTGAGTTAGGAAAGCACATATATAACATAACTGACCATGAATTCTGCTGGAAAATGAGTCTTAGGCTGTTAACTCTAGTGAAAGCAATGTTGGAAAATCAGACACTTGATGCCCTGAGAAAGAGAAAGAAAATTGTATCTAAAATTGTTTCTATAGCAGGAGAGGAAATCTCATCAGCAAAGAATTAATTGCTCTAATCACATTCAAATTCTTTGCTACCTTTTTGGGTGGAGCTAGAAAATTACTTGTGAAAGCAACATAAAGGACATATAGGATTTAGTTCTTCTGGTGTGATAGAAAACTGAAGTCTATCTCTAAATCTTGTGGCTCAAGTAATAGTACCTGTAGGGAAACCTGTGCATTTGGTCCCCCTCTCTGAATCTACTTGCATATCCTTTCTGATTAGGTGTGTGGCTAACTTATGCATACATTGGACCAGGGATAATGTTCATTGGACCAGGGATGAACACGTAAGCTAAGATGCCTCAATCAGATTTTTTTTGGATTGGCGCTCAGGATGTCTAGCTAGCGTTTATTTGCAGAAGAATTAAGAGGCCATGAAAGTAGTTGCTGAGGCTGTCATGTGTTCCTCAGAACTAAAGAATGAAGGCTTTTAGAGGAAAGAAGGTAAATGCATAGATATTAGAGTATCTGGCTGTGCAGTATGTGGGATATGGAGGAGGGTAAGAAAGAGAGAACGAATGATAGAGATTGGTTATGTTCCTGATGGCTTTCTAATTACAACCACATTTTCTTCTCCTTAAGTTTCCTGTGATAACTCAATTTTTGTCCAGTAAATTGCCTTTCATTTTGGATATGCTACTCTGAAGAGGTTTTTCTGTTAAATGAAATACGATTCCTGAGATTTTCATGTATCAATGAAACCAATACTTATTTAAAAATATGAATGATTCATACCAGGTATTGACAGAGAGAGCTCTGGCTAGGGCTTGATGTTTGAAAACAGGAAATCTTTATCTTCTCCTACAAAAAATACACTGGGTATATGACCAGAATGACCACTGGTAGGAAAAGTATCGTCTTGTTCCCTAGAAGAAGAAGATGCATTTTATAGCAGGAAGAACAAAAAGTGTTGTTCTGTGAGGCAATGAAATTGATTTCTTTTTATTAACTGAAGGGAAAGGAACATGAGAATTTAAATTTATAGACCAACCAACAGAAACTGAGATGTGGATTAATCAATGTCAAAAAGCCAAGGCAATCTTTCAGAGGATGCATGCAATACGGCCAGACTAAGAAAAGCCTGATGAGCAGAGAGTAGAGCAAGCAGCAAAGAAACACACAGGACTGAGGTCCTGTTGGCCTTCCACGCACAAGTGCCAAAGGAAAGAAGATTAAGGATTAATGTGGCACCCGTCCAAACACTTCTAAAACACAAACATGTTCTAGGACAAGCCTGACTCCAATAAAAAGGCAAGCAGAACGTGACTTCAGCCTCTGGCCAAGATCTTCTTTACATTAAATAAGTGATTATATATCTATCCCTAAAGTCACTCATGATAATTACATGCATGGCAGACTAAGAAGGGTACTTAGGAATAAGGAGGAAGAGCTGATTAATTTTTTAGCTCCTTTGAGGCAATTTTTCACATGACCCTTTGTCAGGTTCCCTAGGAGCAAGCATGAAAAAACAATGCTTGAAACACAAAAGGCCCATTTACTTGTTGTGAAGTAGGCACATTCCTTCCCCAAAAGTACAATAGCTCCAAAGACTCATTTGGATTGGTTTGGATAGATTTTTTAAAAGTCACTTAAAATTTTTATTTATTTCTGTAGTATCTATTCATCTCCCACACTTCTCCCTTTCATTACATGCATTCAGGAGAATACATCAAAGTAACACTTTCATGTTTAGAAGGGTGTACAACTAAACTGGCTTAACTTATTTATTAGGGATTAATTCCATTCCAGAACCCTTGGGATACACAGTCAGGATTTGGCAAACTTCTAAATGACTAAAATCTTGGGGTTCTGATTACTCTAGAAAAGAGGAAAACTAAGTGTTCAACCTGGGACGATCTGTTCTGCTGCAGCAAATATTTTTTATGTGCAAAAAGTTAGAAGGGAAATTTTTTATATATTCAGGTCAAGTGATGTATGATCTGGGGTTGAGTGGGCTAGTAACATGACTTCAGAGACAAACAGGTACAAGTACAAATCCCATTCCTTCCTCAGATGTTCCACCTCTCAAGAAAATCTAAAAAGTCCTTCCAAAACTAATCCTAGGATATCATTACTCAGGAATTAAGTTTGCTAGCTGCCAGAATGCAACACACCCGAAACGGATTGGCTTTTAATAAAAAGGGATTTATTTTGTTAGTTCTTCAGAGGAAAGGCAGCTAACTTCCAACTGAGGTTCTTTCTTACATGGGAAGGCACAGGGTGGTCTCTGCTGGCCTTCTCTCCAGGCCTCTGGATTCCAACAACTTTCCCTGGGGTGATTTCTTTCTGCATCTCCAAAGACCTGGGCTGAGCTGCGAGTGCTGAGATGAGGTATGCTGAGCTGCTTGGGCTGTGCTAAATTGTGCTCTCTCATCTAAGCACCAGACAATTAAGTCAAACATCATCAATTGCAACAGGCATGCTTCCTAGCCAACTGCCGATGTAATCAGCAACAGATGAGGTTCACGTACCACTGGCTTATGTCCACATCAATAGATCTAGGTGCCTTCACCTGGCCAAGCTGACAACTGAACCTAACTACCACATAGACTGAGACTGAGAGTTAATTGTACCCCGCTTTCTAGATTTTAGGCAGTGATTAGACCTGTTTTAGGAAACAGGAACTAAAGATAATCTAGACTCAAATGTGTCCTTCTGATGTGTCTATAAGTTGTCAATTCTAAGACCCTGACAGGATAGACCCCACCACTTTGCAAGGCCAACTTTCAGTCCTTACTACTGTCAGCTCTTCTCTACTTCCTCACTTCTCTTTTCCTGCTTTTGGTGTTCATTTCAAACTCTAATTCACTGAACAAAATGTGGGCATGAACATTAGAATAACTGTCTAGTTAATGAATCCTCCTAGAAAAATTTGTTTTTCTGTGTTGGTGGAAGAAATGAAACACTCAAAAGACAGTACACAGACAGTCTAGGTCCAAAGGAAATTTTACAATCTTATCGATAAACCAACTGGAAATTTTGGCTTTGCTACAATGTGGCAATTTCTATTCAGAGAATTTGACACCATAACAATTATCGCTTTACTATTTCACTTTCTAAATAGGCAATTTCATGCATAGGATGATAACATGTATTCTGATAACTTCTCATTTTTATAGTTTTGCTTGAACTAAAAGCTATAACATTTTATTATCTTGATATATTAACTCTTAACTTGGCAAATTACAACCAAGAGGAGTCATATATAATATCCTATGGATGTTACATTTTCATCTTGTTAGAATTAGTAGGATCAGGAATTTAGGGGGGTATATTTTGACAATTGCTCAAAGATCAAAAGTGTATTTTTTTAATTTTAGAAGTTGTGTGTTTACAGAAAAATCATACGTAAAATACAGGATTCCCTGATCATTTTTAGGCTATTTGAATCACTCCAGAAAAAGAAATGAAAAGAAAAAAGAAAAACTCATACATCTCGTACCCCTTACCCCTCCCTCTCAACCACTAGTATTGCAATCTACCCATTTTTTTTTATCCCTTATCCCCCTATTATTTATTTACTTATTTATTTATTGCATGGGAAGGCACTAGGAATCGAACCTGGGTCTCCAGCATGTCAGGCAAGAATTCTGCCACTGAGCCACCATCACACCACCCTATTTATTTTTTATCCATATTTTTTTACTCATCTGTCCATACCCGGGATAAAAAGGATCATCAGATATAAGGTTTTCACAATCACACATTAACATTGTAAAAGTTTTATACAATTCTTTATACAATCTTTTTCAAGAATCAAGGCTACAGGAACACAGCTCAACAGTTGCAGGTATTTCCCTCCAGTCATTCCAATACACCATAAACTAAAAAGGGATGTCTACATAATGCATAAGAATAACCTCCATGACAGCCTCTCAACTCAGTTTGAAATCTCTCAGCCACTGAGAGATTTCATTTCTCTCTTCCCCCTTTTGGTCAAGAAGGCTTCCCCGCTCCCATGATGCCAGGTCCTGGCTCATCGTGGGAATTCTGTCCCACATTGCCAGGAAGATTTATACCCCTGGAGTCATGTCCCACACAGGGGACAGAGCAGTGAGTTCACCTTCAAATTGGCTTAGAGAGAGAGGCCCCAACTAAGCAACAAAAGAGGTTCTCTGGGGATGACTCTTAGGCACAATCAAAAGTAGGCATAGCTTCTCCTTGGCAGGAATAATTCCTGGACATTTTAATTTAAAATTTTATTGTGAGTATTGCAATAATATCTTTTTGAGAAAAGTTTAGAACTATAAGAGTTGCAAATATAGTTAACTAAGTGTTCTCATACACTGAGCTTCCCCTATATTAACATCTCACAAAACCATAGAACATGTACTGAAACTGAGAATTTAATCATACCAATATTGTTAATGAAACTATGGAATTTAATCAGATTTTACCAATTTTCCCACCAAAATATTCTCCTTTTTTTTTTTGTTTTTCTGATCCAAGACCCAATTTGGGATTCCAAGTTTCATTGAGTAGTCATATTTCTTTATTCTTCAATCAATGTGATTATTCAGTTTCTTCCCATCTTTCGTGACTGTCATTTTTGAAGAGTACCAGTCAATTATTTTGTAGATTGCCCATCAACCTGATTTTTAAAAAATGTTTTCTCACTGTTAAATTTAGGCCGTACATCACTGGGAAGGACACCAGAGAGGTGCTGTTCTCAACTGAGGGCATCATAGCAGCGGCTACATGATATTTATACATATGAAGGTGATGTCGATCTTGATCATTTGCCTAAGGTGGTATCTGCCAGAATCCTATCTGTAAAGTTACTGTTTTTTTGTTTAGAGTTACTGAAATCTTTGAGAGATACAGTTGAAGACTATGAAAATATTATGTTTCTGCATAAGCTTTTACCCATTAATTTTAATATCCATTGTTGGAACTTGCTTGCTGTAAATATTGTCTTGGTGTTCTAATGGTGATTTTCTAATTCAATAAAGAATATCTTTATTCATTTATTCATTCATTCATTTTATTACTCTACTATGGATATTAATTTTATTCTTTGGGTCATAATCAATACGATTATCATTTATTTTATTGTTTTAGTTTTCCAACTGTTGCCCATGTTAGTTCATTTAAATTTGCTCCTGCAATTCTAATATGTCCCCATTGTTGTGCTGTATTTTGTTTTTCCACTTCCTTACTTTCTAGCACTGTAAGACTCTCCAGTCCTTTCTTGTGTTTGCCTGTCCTAGCTTGGGATCAACCTGTTCTCTAAGAAGCTATGTTTTTTTCAGTTGGAAAATGGTATTCAGAATTGAATGTCTGGGTGCTAGCAATGTTCATTGTTACTGGGTCAAAGGTTTTAATTTGAGAATTCTGATGAAAATTATATTGTTTGGAAATTATTGCCAAAAAAACCACAAACTAAAAGTGTCCACAGAAACTCTAGGGTGTCAAGATATTCTAATATTGCACTTTCTAATCTAATGTTAATCGATACTATGCTTTTTAAAATAATTCCATTATCAAGTAAAGTACAGCATACTATCTCCAACTGCTTGGAGATCCTCAATACACCTTACTGACAGATATGCTAAGACTTAAATACGTTAAATAAAGTTCTTTGCTATTGTCAATCCAGTGACAATCAAAGTTGACTTCAAAATACTTCTCGATTCTTCCACACAGTACTCCTACCAACATCCAGCAGTAGGGGCAAGGCCAGTTGAAGGATATTTTTACTGAAGTTTCTATCTTCTTAATACTGAGTCATAGATTATAAATAACCTTGCCTTTTGCTCTCCAGAGCTAAAAACTCAGCAAAAAGCTCAAGGCTGCCTTCTCTGAAGCCATTGAAAACTGACCATGGAATAGGGAGTTTCTACACCGAATCCTCATTTCTTTATGCATGCCACTATACCCCAAAGCATACACACACATGCACACAACATTGATTTTTTTCTGAACTTAGATAAAGTCACAACAAATTTTCTGGTGCTGATAGTCAAACTCTGACTTGAAAACTGCAACTTTCCAGTATCAGCAAGAACAATTTCTGGAGCCAATCTATTAAAAATAGTTAAAACCATATGCCTCTTTTATAGATTAATATGTTCTGCTGTCTGTTGTATTTACATGGCATTGGTCCTTATTCATGTGTTACTCTTGCATATGGAATGGTTTTGTTTGTTTGTTTGTTTGAAGGATTCTGGGACTTTATACTTTAGTCATGCATGCCTGAGTACTGGCCCTTCATGATTGTCTCCTCTTTCTGTCAAATTAGATTCTTGATTTTGTATACAATATGGTATAGTTATCTATTCAGAAATCAGTGATTTTCATCTTACCTGGGATAAAAGATTCCTTTATTGGATAAAAGAAGTCTATTGAAGAATAATGATTTGAGATATGATTTTTGGAGCAATAGATTCCACTCACCATAGAGTATGAATTTTATGAAAGTAATGTCAGCAAAATTGTATAATTACACCAGAAAAAATCTCTCTCAGAAATGAACCCAGAGCTACCACGATGTGAAAAAATAAAAAAAACTTTTCCATAATAATATAGAGTTGTTATAGCATATTCACTTATGCAATCAAGATTTTCTGAGCACCTACTGTGCCAAGCAATATACTTGAAAATGGGCATATAAACTTGAGTATGATATATCTCTAGCTCCCAAAAGTTATAGCCAAGTAGGGAGAAATATAACATGTCTAATTTTGATAAAGCCTATCAAACTTGAAGAGGACAGAGAAGGATCAACTAGTGACAATTACTCAAAAGACTTAAAAATGTCAATTACTTAAGAAAACAAGTCAAATGGTAATTGTATGTGTCATTAAATATAAAAAACATACATAGAGAAGGTAAAATTGAGTATTTTATTTCTGAAAATATTTTTTATTACTTATGCCAATAACAGGTTTAATTCATTTAGCTAGTTTAATTTGCAATTTGTAAAGCACAAATTGGAGGCATTTAAGACAATACCATTCCATTTAATTTTCAGATGAAAATATAGGTATACTGTAATTTGTTCAATACCGTGCATTGACAGTAAACCTTATATTAGTTAAACTAAGCACAGGTTTTCTGGCTCTATCCTGTGATAGATCTGTATGACCAGTAAAGCTCAGATATAAAAACTAATTAAAATAGATAACACAAAATGCACTGATTTTCCATAGTGATTTAATGCCTCTCAAAAAAAGGTTATCATTCTGTGCAAAGATTTTCATCATACTGTTATCAGCATGTAATGTAAATGGCCACAATGCATTCTGCAAAATATACCAATGAAAGTTGGACAAAGTTAAGACTGGTTCAACCTTCAAGAGAGTAAGGCCAACAAGGGCTTGATTCAGTTTGACACTGATGGTCAGAGTTGCTCAATGAAGTGGATGAGGCACTGTTTTGACTTCCCATACTGCTATGACAAATACCACACAATCTGTTGGCTTAAACAACAATAATTTGTTGGCTCATGGTTTTGAGGGTGGAAGACATATGAAATAAGGATAATGGCAATGCTTGCTTGCATCCTGAATTCTGTAGCTTTCTGGTGTTGGTTCCTGGAAAGTCTAGGGGTTCCTTGGCTTATATCTCTGCCTCCTGTCACATGGCAATGTCTTTCTTTTTTTCTGTGTCTGCTCTTCTGGTTTCCACTGACTTCTGTCTTCTCTCCTGTTTCTCTGATTCTGGTTTCCAGTTTCTTCTCTTTATATGGTCTTCAGCAATAGGGATTAAGACCTAATATTTTTTGGTTGGCCACACCTCAACCAAAAATAACTTCTTTGAAAAGTCTTATTTGCAATAGGTTCCCACTCACAGGGACACAGATTAAGAACACAGTTTGTTGACATACATAATTCAACCTACAACGTGCAAATGGCCAATACTCAAAGCTGGCCTCATATTTCTGGGACCAATCAGATTGGTTCAGGAACCCAGCAAGAGCTAAAGGGTAGATAGCTGGCTCAAGCTCAACGAGACAGAATAGCAAGTGTCATATAGGGTATTTGGACCTAGAGCCAACCAAGTCTTTATGCTCAACTAGCCAGCTATTGAGACAACTAAGAAAGCGCATTTGTATTAAGAGGATAAAACAGTGTGGGTATAAAAGCAGCAGTTCAGAAATACAATGTGACTAGGTTTCCCAGTCAGCTCCTGAGCCAGGCCCTCTTCTCTTATCAGATGATGTTATGTTTGTAGGTGAACTTATCCTCATTCATGGCCTTAAAAATTACCTACATACCAATATTTATCCAGTTCAACACCAGAATTGTATGATGCTCAACTATCTCCTTGATAGTTCCACTTGAGTTTTCCACAGGCCTTTTAAACTTATCCCAAACTCAACTCTTCATCTCCCCATTCTTTTCCCACTTGTTCTTTCAGTAAGCGAGCATTTCACCCACATGATTGTGCCAATAACAATAACAACAATAACAACAGCTAATGTTATTGATCATTTAATATGTGCTAGGCACTTTTTAAAGGACTTGATGTCCATCAATTTTTAGAACTAAAATGAATGTAATCCTATAGCTCTGTTTTAAACAGTAATGAGAGCAAACATACTTTCCTGTGTGTACTGTTATCATTCAGGAATTCTCTTTGGCATGTCTCAGGAAAATTTAATGCTTTACCAAATCTCAAATCCCAACAAATTCAGTTAAGAAATGAGGAAAATTGGAAGAAGTATTGTAATTCTTGTGAGAATTAAAACTTAACAATCATCATAGAGTGTTTCAAAGCAATTCACTGATGTCTGGTTGAAAGCAAGAAAAAGAAGCATTGACATTCGGTGCTGAATATTAAAGGTGGACATTCCTTGCAAGGGGGATTGGTCACAATCTGGTCAATCAGTCTTGTATGTAGCTGTTGCTGTTATAAGTGTGTTCTCATGGTTCTGTCTGCTACTAATGGTGAGTCATTTTTATCAATAAAATAAATATTAATAATTTTACATACATTGTACATTGTACACAACTCCTATTGTTGCAGGCAGCCCTTGTTTGTTATAGCCACTTCTGTTGCAGCAGGCAGGCCACTGTTTACTTGAGCCATTCCCTGTTTGAAAAATCTCCCAGGCCCCGAGGATGGTCAATAGGCAGGATAAGAGAAGTCCCTGTGAAGCCCCCTCCCCCTAACTGCTCATCTGCTTCTGTAAACTGAGCTTCGTGCCCTTCGTGATTTAAACCAACCAAAAGTTTACCTTGTCTTTAACATGTCATCCTGTCTGTAAAAACTGATGTTAACCTTTCATTTGGGGATCAGACTTTCAGAGGCTATTCGACTGAGTCCTATGGCCACAAATGAATAGAAACCTACTTCCTGAAACTTCGGAGCCTTGGCCCTGGTTTGTTCTGTTTTGGAATAACATTCCTGGAGGCTGGCAGCCTTGTCCCTGGTTTTATGCAACACTATCAGTGGTACTGCAAGGAATAACACATTTTAGAAGCAAAATAAGGATTTGAATTGATAATTTTAAAATGTGATTCTGTAATGCTATAACACCTGCAAGGGGAACTGAATGTTAGGTTATTTTAATACCATTTAGTGATATTTACTGGTGGTTTACAGTGTTTAAATACTTGCTTTAGTCTGTAGTTATATGTAAAAACTCTAACAGATTACATGCAAAAAAGCAGGTGTACTGTTGGGAAATACTCTGATAATAAATTAAAATAGATCTGAAATCAGAATTAGCAAAAGCAACATTAATTCAACAGCAAACCAAACAGGTCTAGCAGACAAAATATTTTAACTATTAAAAAAAGTTAAGAGTTTAAATGAAGCAACATGTATCTTAACAACAATTTAAAAATAATAATGCTTGTGTGGTTTAAAATTTCATTTTAAGAATGATGTTTAAATATTAAATATTAATGGTATTAACGTTAACTTTTCATTGTTTGGCATTTATTTTATTTTAATATTTCTTTCATGAAATGTTAATATCATATAGAGATCAACTTGACATTTTATTGATATATATAATCTTTTTACAATATATTGGTTCAATTTAGTAATAAGACATGCACTTATCATTATGTCTTTAAAAAATAAAACTCTGAAACTTTTAGTATAGCCCTATCACAGAAAGATGATCCATTGTTTATTATTTTAACTCATTATACTTTAAAAAATATAAATAAATTGTTATTAAGATGAAGAATAACTTATAATTTCAAGGATTCCAAAAATGCCTGCAAATTCCAATTTTTGGTCTAATAATCCTGAATATTAATATTTTACAGATATTTGGAAATGCTACCTATTCCCATGTCAAACAATTCTGGGGTGTACATGGTTTCCCATTCTTTTGCCAAGAAATACAGAAAAATAGCAAGCAAAGACACTTGAACCTGGAAGATAAGACTTTGAATCAATTGTAATAGCATACCTCTTAAGACTAACAGCTTGCTCATTAATGTAAGTCCTTCAACTTCTGCCTATCAATCCAGCACTATTATATGATAAATTTGCTCAAATCCAACCAGTTTCTTCACTTTCAAGACTGTCCTTCTTGCAGTTCAGCCCCTGAGATTCTAAAGATATCCTCCTCAGTCGTCTCTCTTCTGAGACAATATTAACACTCTGTCAAGCTTATGTTCTCCCTTTTACTGCAGGAATTTACTAAACTAGATTTTGCTTGATCAAAATCTTTTTCCTTTGGAGGTCAACATCTGACTACTATATCATATCTATATAGACATCAAGAAAGAACTAGCATTATCCCTATTTTATCAATGAGTAAACTGGGATGTAGAGAGGTAAAGTAACATACCTCATGGCTCACAGATAAGAAGTGATAGGGCTAGGATAATATTTTCCTCCCTTGCCATGCTCTACCCAATCCTTCAAAGCCTGATGATCTTTTTCTTAAGCTAAAGCTCAGTTTTACCCACTTTTCTGTGACTCTTTCCCTTAGTTTCACATTATTATCTTCTTAAAGTTGGACTAGTGCAATTGACTCTGAACTGATCTTCCTTTTAATCTTGTCCCTCTTGAACTCACTTTCCTGATGGTAGCCAGAATGTCAGAATCATCCATGAATTGCAAGTTAGATCATGACCTCTCTTACTTAAGATTCTTTCAGTCTGGTCCTCTTCCACATTTTTTTTTTCCATAATCACAGATGTTCTAACTCCTCACACTGGCAATGGCCAATATCAGATGAGCATACGGCCCTCACCTGTTTCATTCCTTCAAGCACTCTCTTCCCGATAGAAACACTTTAATTTTCTTCAAGATCAAAGAGCTCAGTCTTCTGGTCCCTCCTGAAGTTCTTGACTTCAATTTCTGGATGCCCAGTGGGGAGACCTTTTTCTCATTTACAGATTGTCATCAGATACCAGTTCATGCAGGGGTTCCTTTCTCCTTGTTCTCCCACTTTCCCACACATACATAGGCCTTAGGTTTCAGGGTTATCTGCCAGGCTGCTCATATCTCTCTCCATATCTCTCTCCATATTGGAAACATATTTATGAGCTTGGTCTTTGACCTGTGGTCCAGGTTTGTAACAGAGAATTTCTTAAGCAGATACAGTAGCATAAAGATCCTTATGCCTAGAGATCCACCTGTTTAGAATTTGATCTTGAGCTATGGACTCATTCCTACTGTAATTCTAGCACTCTCGACATAAGCATGCTTCCAGTTACAACCATGCTGTTAGAGAAGATCTCATGGAAGTTGAAATCCCTCCCACCTCCCCTTCCAACCAAAGATACTTGGTTAACAGCCACAATTTAATGCTGGAGGGTGAAGAGAGGTTGCTCAGTCCTCTTATCTTCTCTAGTAGTAATGCTTCTCTATATATCACTCCCAATTCAGCCACATATTCCCACTGGTCTGATTTTTTTAACATGATGGAATACCACCTTGTTTTTTGGATTTATTGAGTCTCTATATCTAAATATAAAACTTCTCTTGTTGATGTTACCTCATCTTCATGTGTCTAAAAATGTTCAAAATGAGAGCAGTTGTTTCTGAACCTCTTCTCTTTTTAGCATTTTAATGTTGGCCTTAATTTATAGAGCATTCAGAGAGCTTGGTCTTAATGTCATCCTAGAAAATGTCTTCTATAGCCCCTCTAGGTTTGATAGTTCTTCCACAGCTCCTGTTAGGTCCTTGCATATTTATGTTGCCTTGAACCTAATGTTGTCACTATGTTCTCTCTTTAGGAGCCTGGTAGAAAGTAAGGTAGGACAAAAACCATCCTGTGCCCCTTCTGGTGGTGATTAGAAGAGCACAGCAGACTGAAATATTTGAATGGACTAATTTATTGAAAGTGTCAGCAAATTTCAGAATGGCACTACCATATAAGGGAGCAAAGATTAAGGTTCTAGCTATTTTGTATTTTCCTGCTTACTGTATGAAAGATGACTCTTCAAGGCCTCAATCTTTATAAGAGTGGCACCAGTGTCCATCTCTTTCCTCCAGTTTTTGTTGCCTTCATGTATGTCATATCTTATTTACATTTATGTGTAAAAGCCTAGTTAAAATTCTTGCAAAAGGAAATGATGTACAAAATGAATGCTAAGTATAAAAAGGAAATCACTTTGCTCAGTAAGTGGCTTGCAGCAGAGGGCAAGGAAGATAATTTAGGAATGTGAACTGCTATGAATATTTTATGGAAGTGAAAATGATCAAGATGTCAGTTATCAATAAGTATGCTCTGATCATAAAGTGGTGGTGGTAGGAAGGCAGTTTAAAGCTAGGAAAAGAATTTTTAATGACTATGATGAACAGACAAAACATACTATGCTCAAACCAGTACTGATGCAAAACCTCCAATGGATCATCTGTTCTGTCTAAAAAAATACCTTTGATGAATATATTGAAGTCTTCTGGTAGGATGAGGATATAATTAATTACATGGAGAATAAGATCTAGCTTAACATGCTTGGGAAACTTAAGGAGCACCAGGAATGCCATACGTGCTAACCAAATCATCTTATTAAAAAAAAATGTCCTTCTTTAATCATCATCTCTGTCCTCACTTGATTTACTCCTTCTCTCCTTTTTGTGACCATGAATTGTCCTCTGCCTCTTTAGTGCCTTGTCTTTGACCAAGGTGTTGTTCAAATCTTACCTGACCCAGTCTTCTCACCATTCTAGTTACCTGGCCACATACAAAGAAAAAAATAGGATTTTCAGTATGTCTGGAGTTATATACATGTACTTTTACCTCTGTCTATCTCCCCATCTCTATTTCTATCTCTTTATGTATCTTTTGATAGAGGGATATGGATTTATATGCACCTTTTCCACAATATTATATACTTTATGATAAAAGGTCTCCACAAGGACATTTTTTCCCTAATAAGAAGTGATTATGCATGCTTGGCTTTTTATCATTTCAAGTAAAAATATCTTTAGTTAATCTATGTGTGACTTACTAATCAATGAATTTCCTGTCACATTTTTACAAAGATCCTTTATTCAAGTTCAGCTTTTTGGAAAGTATTTTTCTAGTGGAAGGTTTGGGTGCTATGTTGCCTGAGACTATGAAAGTGGTTTTATTACTATGAAAATAGCTAAACAATGTTTGATCTTAGATTATCTTATCTTGTCTACTCTATTTTGGCACTATTGTTTTTGTGTGACAATTCATTAAATATTTAAGCTTTATTTGAAGTGATTTGAAGACTTTAAGCCACTGGAAACATTTACTTTGTCTCTAGGTATAGTAATCTTGAAATGTGGATAGCTTATTATTATTCTTAGTTACCAATTATATAATTTTACTGATTAATACATTGTTTCTTTTTATTCTCTATCATCTTCATCATGATAATTGCCATTAAATTGTAATTATTAAAAATTTATGCAAAACCATTTGAACATTTCCCCTATTCTCAAGAGGTTTACAATATAAAAAAGAGATGACATTAATTTCTACATTTAGTAGCAAACAAGATAATGATGCAAAGAACATGAGAGAGGGATTAAGAATTAAACAGGTAAATATTTAGGTCTCTTTCACAGAAGTTGTATAGCCTGCAAATAGGACGTAAGTTGGGTGATAAATGGCAAAACCCTAAGCAAGACTTCAAAGTGATAAATTTAATCTTTTCAGACTGACGTCAGCTTCCATGACTTAATTGAGCATACTGTGATCCACAGTGATCAGACACCTGAGAAAGCCAAAGAAATCCCATCAGCTGTGTCAAAGACTCCTCCTATGGGTGGAGAGACAATCAGATAAAGTTTATTACATAGATATTATGAGAGAACTTTGAAAAACAAAAGGAAATCTTAAGCTTAGAGGCCATAACTGAGATGTGGCTAGGTTTTTAGAGTATTTGTTCTGCTCATTATGACTCTCAGTTGACCTCAGATTCCCCCGTTGGGGATGCAAAGCCATGTTGCCAATTTATTGTTTGGACTAAGAGTGAAGATTTGAATAGAATGACGAGATTGGTATTCTCTTTCCAGAAAATTTAAGTTAGAACTATGCATGTTGTTACATTCATGACAGAAACTTGAGGACCATTAGGTAACATGGTGTGCATCACTTACACTTCATGAACCAGTTCTTCCTTGTTGGTATGGAAGAAGTCCAGAGAAGCATTGTTGCATTGATCCTCTGTATCTTTTTAGTGCTCAGTAATGCAAATTAAGGCTTTATCTGGGAATTTGAATTTTGAAAAGGGAAACATCCCCCACATTTTTCTCATCACTATTATTTTTCCACTGAACTTGTTTCATAAACTCTATTGGAAAAAAATTAATACTTTGTATTAATGGAAGGCCATAGTATACTACCATGATATTATTTCTCTTTTTTTCTTTGCATTTCATCCAAATAGGTTCTACTTGTTTCCATAAAGTCTAGAATTCCACATCTACCTTAACTTTGCAATTGCTTATATTTCTTGGATATTACATTGCTTTTCTTTTTTCTTTTCTTTCTTTCTTTCTTTTTGCATGGGCAGTCACAGGGAATTGAACCCTGGTCTCTGGCATGGCAGGCGAGATCTCTGCCTGCTGAACCACCATGACCTGTTCCCACATTGCTTTTAATTTTCATTTTTATATTTCAGACCAGAGACCTAATCCCACAAGTATTAATAAATTTTATTTTATAGTCAGAGAAATCTATATCCTAATTGTGATTTCTAATTTCCCTACCTGGTGTTGAACCCTGCAATAAAAACTACAATTATTTTGCTCTGTTCCTTTTTTCCTATAATGCATCTATTTTCCTCCAGGATCTGTTTTTATAATTTTCTCTGATAATCTTTTCTCATCCAAATCATCTTTCATTTTCTATCTGCCCTACTAATATAATTGGTAGCAATAATCCTCACAACTATTTCAATATCAACTGTTCATGCAAATAGGACTCCTTCCTGACATTTTCAGCAGAAGTCTGTTTTTCATTTAATCATTCATTTAATCTTACCATTAACACCAATGCTTTAGATGGCAGAACATGCTTCAATCTGAGCTGTGTAATAGAGAGCCAGCTTAAAGATCCTACATACTTATTTGTTGTTGCTGTTTTAAAGTGCCAGTGTTTCCTCGTAATCAAGTTTAAATGTCACAGTGAGACACTGACTCATTTTTATCTGTCCTAGTTTTAAATTGCCCATCATATTATTATCATGTAGAACGCTCTTTCCTGGAAAAATCTACTCATTTTTAATATTTTCATAGATATTAGATTTTTATTTCTACTGCTCTAACACAAAGCCTCTCTGAGTTTGAATCCTTTGAATATGGAACTAACCTTCAGCTAGTATTCTGAAAAGTATTTATTTAGGTGGATTGTACATGTACATTTAATTGCCATTTTAGATCACTAAGTCCAGAAGAAAGTGCTATGCTACCCTCAGCATTGTAACTGAAAGCACTTTGAATGTTACCTCCTCATCGATATAACAGCTATCACCTGATCACATTTACTTGTTGAAATAGGCTTCCTTTTGGTTAGAAGTGAAGGCCTTTTAACTGATGTTTACAAAAATTTTTAATTCAATTTGATCTCTTAAAATCACCTCTGTGGCAAAGAAAAAGAAAAGACACCGGTGAAATTGGATCTGAAAAAACTCACAGGTTATTTATCACTCCTCTCACTTAGGAAATTACAAATTGTTTTGGTATGTATGAGCAGCAAAAAACAAATATTAATATTTTATAGTTTTGTGTTATTGGAGGGAATAGAGGCTTTTGAAATGTCATCTTGCTAATCAGTTGATCTTTCACCTCAATAATTTGATCTTTAAGTTTCCTTCTAAAATTACTAGAAATGGTGTTTTCAAGTAATATAAAGTAAAATTCATTGTGAAAAAATGACATTTATAAATAATAGATTTTGGGGCAGTGCAAAATTCTACTGGGGCAGTAGAATTCGCCTGCCATGCTGGAGAGACCCGTGTTCAATTTACGGTGCCCTCCCATGCAAAAAACAACAACAATAATAATAATAAATTTTGTTTTCTTATATTGAATCCAATAGTTTCACCATTCTCGTTGGCTAATTCATTGCTACTATCATTTAAAATTCTGATTCTTCTAATTTTTAATGGTTTATAGGTGAGAAAATTAGAAAATACATGATTGATAATAACTAAGTAGAATATGAACAGCACTATGCCTGAAGCCAAATAATGAGTGAGAAATGTGTTACATATTTTTTAATGTTTGGAATTATATTGATATTTGAGATATGCAATTATCATTTTCAATAGCAACTATTCTTACAAAGAAGTTTTGAAACAGAATAAATCTTGAGACCTCCTAATTTGTTCAAATATGTTACATTTTCACTTATGTTCTTTCAATTTATATATATTATATATATACCTATATCTATATATAGATGTATACTGTGAATTTGGAGCTGAGATTTCTGTATATTCATAAAAAGTACAAATATTTGGGGTTACATTAAAATATGTATCTTATCTCATTTTTGAAAAGTATTAGACAGCATAATTCATTATGGGCCAGCTGGATGGCATTGGTGGGGCTACAGAATGAATACCCTGAAAGACATTTAACAAAATAGAGATGAGACTGTTTACTTACCCTCTCACCAAATGACTAAAACTAAGCTTGAATTTATAGCAAACACATTATATTTGCATACAGAGAGATATTTTAGTAAAATTGTTATTTTAAAAAACATGTAGTGATTTTTTAGTGTGGATGAGTTATTGACCATTACTGAGGATGCTTCGGGAATTTCAAAAAAGATGTGGAAGTTGTTTGCCACTAATTCCATTTTTAGAAGTTTTCCTTTAGATCTAGTGGCCAAGAGCAAACACGTTGAAAGAACCAACTCCATAAATTTTGCAGAGACCTCAGTTATTTCTAATTTAATACTGTTAAACTTTATAACTTTTCCATTCTAATTTCAATAAAACTCATATTTTGCAATTGGAATTATGTATTCTTGGGTGGGGGAAAGTAGACCCCAAATTCCAGATAATTTGATGTATATAGAAAAAGCAGAATGTTTATAAAACCTAAAAAGAAAAACATTGAAATAGTCCATAAGAGCATTTATTTAAACCTATGTTAAGAAATATGTGTGTAAATAATTTACAAATAAATTTAATTATAAAGTAAAGTAGCTTTATATTGTCCAGTAATGAATCTCAAAATTATGAAGAATAATCTCTGAATTCGCCAGATAGCATGAGGTTTTTACCTCATTTCTCTCTGAAATTTGGCAAGATTCCTTAAGTTGTGTGAACTTGAAGAACCTGAATTAACCTAAACATCTGATATACAGAATATTCATTAGAGAGCAAATCAAGAAAGAGGTAATGGCACTACCAACTTCTTTGATTTCTTACCAAGTTCTAGCTGTGACTGTATTGAAAAAAGATGCCAAATCAAAGAGATTTTATATGATATAGCAGTGGTCAGGAATGATTACAAGGCTCATTGGAGGATCCAAGATCTTCCCTTAAATATAAACATTTTAATTTCTATATACATTGTCCTCTAAGTTATCAAACATTTGAAATATTCACATTTAGTGAAATTTCAAGAACATGGCATGTTAGTGGTAATCTATATCTAATAGAATGTCTATCCATCCTCACTGCTGCATTGGGCAGATGAAATTACATCAGCAACCTGAGCAGACAGGCCTATCTCATACACCAAAATCAAGCCCTGGAAATTACGCATTTAAGAAAATGGTAATGTGCCAGCATAATACTAGAAAAAGAGAATCAACAGGGGAATTATAAAATGTCAATGGATCCTTGAAAAAAATTAATGACTTTCCTAGAAAAATTAAAATTTTCAAAATTGACTGAACAACTGAGAAAATCTGAATATCTGACATCAGAAATGAAATAATTGAAACATAGTTCACATGAAATTCAAATAATTGAAAATGTAGTTCAAATTTTGTACCAAGATGAACATTAGTCCCTGTATTAATTTCCTAAGCTGCCGGAATGCATTATATCAGAAATGCATTGTTTTTTTTTATTGCATTTTTTTATTGTGAAATACAACATATACAAAAAAAAGCAATACATTTCCAAGTATATTTTAACAAGTAATTATAGAACAAATTTTAAAGTTTGGTATGGGTTACAATTCCACAATTTTAGGTTTTCATTTCTAGCTGCTCTAAGGTACTGGAGGCTAAAAGTGATGTCAGTATAATGATTCAGCACTCATACTTATTTGTTAAATTTTACTCTCTCTGTATACCTTCACCATCATCTTTGATCTTTCTCCTATTTTTTAAGGGTATTTGGGCTATGCCCATTCTAACATTTTCATATTGGGAGGGGCTGTTGATAATTTGGGATGGAGGATGGAACTAGTTGATGTTCTAGAAATACTGGCTCCTCTGCAATTCAAGACCTATCTGGTCCAGGGACCCATCTGGAGTTTGTAGGTTTTGCAAAGTTACCCTAGTGCATGGAACCTTTGTAGAATTTTATATAATGCCCTGCATTGGCTTTTTAGAAAGGGAATTTATGAAGTTGCAAGTTTACAATTCTAAGGTCATAAAAATGTCCAAACTAAGGCATCCAGGAAAAGATACCTTGACACAAGAAAGGCCGATGGGTCCAGCACACCTCTGTCAGATGGGAAGGCACTTGGCTGGCATCTGCTGAGGTCTTTGGCTTCTGATTTCAAACAGCTTCCCCAAGGGCATTTACTTTCTGCGTCTTCAAACATCTGGGTCTTATGTTGACTCTGAGCTTTCTCTAAAATGTTCCCCATTTTAAAGGACCCTAGTAAACTAATCAAGGCCCACTCCGAATGGATGGAGTCATATCTTCATCTAATCAAAAGGTCACACCCAGAATTGGGTTTCCACATCTCCATGGATGTTATCTAATCAAAAGATCACACACAATTGAGTGGATCAACTGCCATGTAAATAATCTAAAGCAAAGGTTCCATCCTAGACAATATTGGATCAGAATTAAAGGACATGGTTTTTCTGGGGTACACAACTGTTTCAATCCAGCATAGTATCCAATGCTTATATGGGTAAGTTTTACAAAACATTGAGGGATTAAGTAATGCAGATGTTATATTAACTCTTCCAGAAAAAAACATAGGCAGCTGCTTCATTTTAGGGCACATGCCATATCAAAGTTCTCAAACTCATCCAAGTAACCATCTTTCCATATATACTTTCAATATAATGAAGAATTCCCATTTCACACTTACTCCCTAACATTTGTTATCAGATTTATTTATTTTTTGTAAAAAAGATGAACAATATTGTATCCTGTTATTTTAATTCATATTTCCCTAATTTCCAGTTAGACTAAGCATTTATTATATGTTTATTAAATAATTATTGTTTTTGCAAACATGGGCAAATCTTTAAAACAGCAATATATGTAATTTTATTTATAAATATATATCTATATTTGTTGAATAGGAACAAAAAGAATGCAGCAATGAAGCACATCAGATTCTGGTTTGTGATTATCTCTCAAGAAGGCTCAAGTTAGAGTTAGCTTTATCATATCTGATTAGATAAGAATTTTGGGGGGGCACAGATTTCACTCCCTTCTCCCCTTTATCCATGAGATGAGTAAATTCCCTACCCTATCGATGTGGGGCTTGACCATTGATTAGTTCTGAGCAGTAGACTGTGGGTAGAAATGCAGGTATGCCATCACTTAAGAGAAACACATGCTTCTCCTCAACCCTCTGGGAGCTCCTTTAATGGAGCTTATCCTGTCACCATTCAGACACATGACCAAGAAATCCATATTATAAAATATTCCTACAAATCAATAAAAAAATGACAAAGGATATGAGGACGTTTATCACAAAAAAACAAAATATAAGTAAGCACCAGAAGAACAATGCTCAACTTTGTAAAAAAAAAAAATGCAGGAAATAGTAGGAAAATTATAATTAAAATATTAATTTTTAATATGCTGGTTTGAAAGTACTATGTATCCTAGAAAAGCCATGTTTTAATAATA